>JAWPHD010002660.1:0-246785 GCA_037043455.1 Cyrtodaria siliqua | reverse complement strand
CAGAGCTCCGCAAAGATGCTGTCTGACAACCGCTGTGAAACTGAATGTGTCGCCATTAATTACTGGAAATATGGAGGGCAAGAGTTTTAATTGTAATATTCAAGAAAATTGTAAATATCTGGTTTAGTCATAAGGCCATAATAAATTAATTGCTAGTTTCTCATCCAAATTTATTTCAAAATAGGGGCGGGGGGTGAAATTTTATTTTTTATTTATACGATAAATGGAAAATGGCCTCGGCACAAGGCAAAAAATAGTAAAACATACTACTGAGTACTTCTAAGATTGAAAACACGTTCTTAATAGTGCTTCATACTTTCACCAATTTTTTTTCTTTTTTTCTTTTTTAATATTTTTTTTGGCATAAAAAAAACTGGGGCGGGTGGGGACGAGAATCTAGCAATTAATTTATTATGGCCTAATGGCAACTCTTTTCAATAGTTGCAAAGGAAAATAACGGTATTCTGTAATTCATACAAAAAGAAGCATATTTAATTATTTTAAAATATCTTACATTTAGTTTACCTCAATACTTTTTGACATTTCTGAGCATTTTTCTGATTCTGCACTTCCCGATTTCGCAGGCTGCAGCAAGATTCTCCGCCACTTTTCAAAATTTGGTCATTGAACCAGATTGTCCATTACCTTGGTTAGTGGACTACATAATAAAACTTATAATAGGTTTGTGAAGTTTTTGGTACTTTTGAGGCTGTGACCTTGACCTTGATATAGACATGGTTAGTTGACTATTGTCAATCACTGTTTGATGAAGAAATAAAAAAAAAGGAACTTAACGTATTTTAGTTTTCGGATGGACGGACTAACGTGTTAACGGGACTAGAAACTCCATTTCATTCATGTAAAAGTAATGGAGACAGTTTGAAGAAAATAGCATGTCAGACTTGGGCGGGGATTTCTTTATTTACACTGTCCTGTTTTAATGGGATGACAGTAGGGTAAGTGTGAGGTTTGGTGCACCCTAGAACCGGTTCAAACCCCAGTGGCCTACTTTGCCACTGACCGTTCCAAGGCGGTAGCCCTATTGTCAACCCTTTTGTGTTTGTGATGTTGTTTGCATTTATTATTGGTTTTGCCTTCTTGTTTGTCTGTTTGCGTGTTTGTTTCTGTGTTTTGTGGTTGACTGTCCTCCTTGAATGCTACTTTCCCTGTCTGATCTTTTTATATTTCCTTGAAAAGTATAACAAAAAAAACATATTTTCCCACTTTTTCCAAAACAACAAAAGGAGGAATCCATGACCGATATCACCATAACACTTAACAGTAATGGCAATGCAGAAAATACAGAGAAAATGGGAATACTGTTTTGAGTTATCACCAAACTAATTGGGGTGCTGAGCAGTGAGTTTCCTAAGTTAATAGCAATAAGTTGATTATATTTACCCATCAAATAATGCTTCCCCAGTTCCTGTAAATAATATGAACAAGAGCGGTCGATTGGGGAGGCTTTCCAAGAAACTTTGAAAAAGACTTACAAATTTTGATATTTTAATGTTTTAGTAGCCACATATACAACATAATTTACCTCTGTGCCGCTCACATTTTACAAATCTATAGCTAAAATCATCATTTAGTTTTGGGATCGTATAGGACAAGCCTGATACATAGTAAACCTCCAAGCGTCATACAAACTCATAATATACCTCTGTGCCTCTCACAGCTTCTGTGGTATATAGTAAACCTCCAAGCATCTTACAAACTCATCATATACCTCTGTGCCTCTCACACCTTCTGTGATATATAGTAAACCTCCAAGCGTCTTACAAACTCATCATATACCTCTGTGCCTCTCACACCTTCTGTGATATATAGTAAACCTCCAAGCATCTTACAAACTCATCATATACCTCTGTGCCTCTCACACCTTCTGTGGTATATAGTAAACCTCCAAGCATTTTACAAACTCATCATATACCTCTGTGCCTCTCACAGCTTCTGTGGTATATAGTAAACCTCCAAGCGTCTTACAAACTCATCATATACCTCTGTGTCTCTCACAGCTTCTGTGGTATATAGTAAACCTCAAAGCGTCTTACAAACTCATCATATACCTCTGTGCCTCTCACACCTTCTGTGGTATATAGTAAACCTCCAAGCGTCATACAAACTCATCATATACCTCTGTGCCTCTCACACCTGTGGTATATAGTAAACCTCCAAGCGTCTTACAAACTCATCATATACCTCTGTGCCTCTCACACCTTCTGTGATATATAGTAAACCTCCAAGCGTCTTACAAACTCATCATATACCTCTGTGACTCTCACACCTTCTGTGATATATAGTAAACCTCCAAGCATCTTACAAACTCATCATATACCTCTGTGCCTCTCACACCTTCTGTGGTATATAGTAAACCTCCAAGCATTTTACAAACTCATCATATACCTCTGTGCCTCTCACAGCTTCTGTGGTATATAGTAAACCTCCAAGCGTCTTACAAACTCATCATATACCTCTGTGTCTCTCACAGCTTCTGTGGTATATAGTAAACCTCAAAGCGTCATACAAACTCATCATATACCTCTGTGCCTCTCACACCTGTGGTATATAGTAAACCTCCAAGCGTCTTACAAACTCATCATATACCTCTGTGCCTCTCACAGCTTCTGTTGAACTTTCAGGTTTATTAGACTGGTAGAGTCAGATAGATCAAGATAAGAAGGGGGAGGTGAAACCAATATGAAAGCAATACCATAGATCACACTGGGCCAGCAACATGATAAACTTGTGATTAGACAAAATATAAAAAGATAACAGGGGTTTAATTGCAGTTTCCGCCATCTTCTGCTCGCCATCTTCTGTTCGGAACTGATAATCTGGGGCAAATTAAAATAAAAATTCCAGGGAAAATAAGTATTTATCCCATACTTCCCTGTAAATACATTGTTTTTGAATATAGGATAGGACATAGACTAAGCTAGTCATATCAATCAGGATGTAGTTGCTGGGCAATAAAGCTTTGTCACACGCATGAAATAAAGGGTTAAAAAAGTCCATATCACGGAAATAACCGAATGTTCTATATGATTCTTTCAGCGGAGTGATACGGAAATTACCGATTATTTACGATTGTATACGATGTGTCACTCGTATCATTTGTCGTCTGTCATCCTGTTTTGGCACCAGATTATTGGCGATATATCTACATGTGTAAGTTGAGCTGTCTTCTTTGACCATAACTCTACGGAAATATCCTGACTAGTATTGCAAAGAAGATGAAATAAAATAGATGATAGATAGATAAAAGTGAAATAAAGAAATAAATAAGGCATAATACAGAGCCTTGACCCATATCAGCCCTCGAGCTAAAGCTCTCGGGCTGATATGGCGTCTCAGGCCTGAAATAGAGTGTGATATGAAAATACCCATTTATTATTCTCTATATATGGTTCATCATAAAGCTAATTGAATGTTGACTGTAACAAAACTAAAGGTAACAATTCCGCTAAAGGTTACGACTGCCTCTAAAGGTAACAATCTCAACGCTAAAGGTATACAACGACCTCCTCTAAAGTTAACAAAGATGTCTACCTCTAAAGGTAACAGTGCCTACGCCACAGGTGCCACAGTAACTAAAAAGAACCCGTTTACTCAATTTTCATTGAAACAGTAGATGTTGAAAAAAGTTGTTACCTTTAGCGTTAGCCTTGTTACCTTTAGTATTGAAATTTTTACGTTTAGCGGCGTTTGTTACCTTTAGCGTTGTAACATTGACTGCAAATTTAATTTGATAAACTCCTTAATGTTTGTTGGAGAAACGTCACCCATAGTTGATTGCCTAATGTATTACAGAATTGTGGCCCTTTGTTTGCCCTTTGTTTGACTTAGAATAAAAAAAGTTGGTGTATTCATCACCTTCAGTGACAGTTCTAGTTAAACTCAGAATATCTCAACACAGCCTCGCCATTTTGTTTTCTAAACTTGATAGGAAAATGCACTGACATAATCATCTTCTATATATAGGCTGTCGCTGAGTCCTGCAGATGGATACATATCCAACTAATGACGGGTAATTAACGCGCGTCGTAATTAACGTCATTTCCATCAACGATGATTATCGGCTCAGAAATTAACACCAGTTGGAACCTGCAACTAATTAAAACACTATTAGAGACGTAATTAGCAGAAAACCCATATGCCAGTGATGGGCCTGAGCTTGCGCTAGTCACATTAATTAGGCAGGCTTAGTTTTTTAAAATGGGTCTCTCAGTGCTGAATTTAATTAATGCGTCTTTCGTTTTTCCTAAGTATGGTAATTAAGTAGATGTGAAATCTTAGACGTTTATTCTGGTGATGGGGAGGTTCTGGATTTTAGAGCAGATTCAAAGAATGATTTACAATGTGTAAGTAATTTAATGCTACATATGTAGTGTTGTTTTTTTAATAAAAAATTCTGTTAAATTAGTTTTAAATCTACAGAATAATAAAGGTGAATATAGTTCAATGGTATACATTGTATTTCCAGGGCTCATCTTGAAAATATTTTATCTTGCTCTTTTGTTTATATATACTTACAATAGTTTTGCATTTACCCCCTTGAACATTTTACATGTCCAGTAATTAAGAAATTAAAAAAAATCTCACAATTACTCTTTAAGGCCAAATAAAATTAAATGATTGTGCATGCAATAGGAGGCCAATTACGTGCTAAAACAATTAGGGTGGATAGGTAGGGGAAATGTTTTATTTTCTAAAAATATTTTATTTTATATTTTGTCTTTTATTAACCCATTTTAAAACCTAATAAACAAACTTAAATATATATTTGTTGATATCAAGTACAGATCAGATAGAAAACATAACTTTATTATTATTATTTTTTTTTTTTTTTCTCATTTGTTTTTGTTTGTTGCTTAAAATGTTTAGGGCCGGCCTTTAAAAAAACAAGGAACACACATAGATTTTTATTTGGTCTAATTAACAATGATTGACTGAAAACATTGCAAAGGGTTTTGCTTAGAGCTTCCTTCAATACCATTTCCTGTATAACAGAATGTTTATATTATGCCTCGGGTACCCAGAGTCTCTGTCTCAACATGTCACAAACAACATCGGTTTCCCATTACACTTTTGAAATAGCAGTTGCATTTTCATTAATTTCATTAACTAGTTTAGCACAGTTTCAGTGGTGCTATCAACAGAATTTCAGTTTTGACAGACGGAGGCATTATGTGCTGGTGGATGTGTGAAATCCAGATTTTGTTTTCAATAAGAACCTGTTTTCTATGTTTAGTATTGTTATAATTACATTTCTGATAAAGCTCCAATGTAAAACGAAACATGTTATAAACATTAATTACAATAATCGTAATAACAGACCAAAAGGTCGGTTCTCTAATTATAAATAAACACTTACTCTGCTTTGTTAATGATAGTTAGCAAATGCGTTATATAGTTTTACCAGCAAGGAGAATGAAACAGAAATCTCAAGTATAAAAAAAAAGGATAAGAGATTATATCTTGGATTGCTGAAAAAGACTCGGCGTGAAATGGAAATAAAAGGTCTTCGTGTCTCAGTTATCACAGTTGGAAGGTGATTGTCTGCAGAGGTAGGTCACTTCCCCTAAACTCGCGCATTGGATGGGGACGTAACACCAGGCAGTCCCATGTATCAGAGTATCTGTTGTCGAACCATAGACAGCCATTTGATAGTAAGAATAGGGCATAGTTCCTGGATAGTAAGAGTAAGACATGGTTCCTGGATAGTAAGAGTAGGGCATGGTTCCCAGATAGTAAGAGTAGGGCATGGTTCCTGGATAGTAAGAGTAGGGCATGGTTCCTGGATAGTAAGAGTAGGGCATGGTTCCCAGATGGTAAGAGTAGGGCATGGTTCCCGGATAGTAAGAGTAGGGCAAGGTTCCTGGATAATAAGAGTAGGTGGTATGGTTCCCAGATAGTAAGAGTAGGGCATGGTTCCCGGATAGTAAGAGTAGGGCATGGTTCCCGGATAGTAAGAGTAGGGCATGGTTCCTGGATAGGAAGAGTAGGGCATGGTTCCCGAATAGTAAGAGCAGGGCATGGTTCCTGAATAGGAAGAGTAGGGCATGGTTTCTGGATAGGAAGAGTAGGGCATGGTTCCCAGATAGTAACGGTAGGGCATGGTTCCTGGATTGGAAGAGTAGGGCATGGTTCCCGGATAGTAAGAGTAGGGCATGGTTCCCGGATAGTAAGAATAGGGCATGGTTCCCGGATAGTAAGAGTAGGGCATGGTTTCCTGATTCCTATGTATCCTTTCCCTCTCACTGAGTCTGTTGTTAAATGGCTTCAGTTCAGTTGAAGGTCATAGTTTGTGTATTGTGCAACCTCTTGATTGGGCATGCTGTCACCACCCATGGAATTGAATTGAATTGGGATTTTATAGTCGCACCAACAGCTAAGGTTGTATGGCATCTTTCCAGCTTCCATTGGTGGAGGAAGACCCCAGGGCAATTTTGCACAGGCAGGCACCTTGGTAGAACCACCAACATCTCTCAAGCCAGCTGGATAGCTGCCTCACATACAGATTCCTGGTCCCACGAGGGCTCGCACCCACAGCGGTGAGAGGCAAGTGATTCAACACATGACTTCTCGCATGCGAAGCGGACACTACCACTACGCCACTGCCGCAGGTGTCTGTATTAAATGTCACTGGGTGGGGTATCTTGACATGTGTCTAACGCATCGTATCCCAGTGTGGCAGCACTATACAGTTGCACAAGGGAGCTACTAGAACAATTTGCTTGAAGTCCAGGCCGGGAAAAATGTTAAAAGATGCCCGTCTGTATACAGAGTCTGAGGGTTCAAGGTAACTCTGGTGTGACTACATATAAATAAAGTAGAAGATACAACAGGGCTGGGTAACTGAAGTGCAGTGGTGTATAGTGGTTAGTTGTCTGGCCTGCAGTCGGGAGGTCATGGGTCGAGTCCCCTGGCCGAGTCATACCCGAGAGTTTAAAATGGTAGTAGGTACTTGTAACCCTTTCAAGATGAGCAAATAATGGGTAGTATTACGTCTGGTTGGCCCGGTGTCAGGAAAAAGTGACTGGATGGGGTATCATGTGCTACAGTGTGGTATTCCAGTGTGGCAGCACTATATCTGCTTCAAGTAGACTGTAGATAGATACATAGCACACAGTCACTCATATAAATGTCCACACATAATGCCGAGTCAACGAAGGATTCGTCTGGTGGCTTAATTTGATAGAGGGACTATAATCCTTAGAGTTGAACCCAATCTCAGTAAAATCAGACCCTTTATCACGCTACGATACTCTACACTACAAGGATCTGACAACGCTCCATTGGAGGTCACTTCAGATTGACCTTACGATTAGCCAATCAGTAGGCCTACAAAATTGCTCGGTATGGACTGCTTCACTGCGCATGTCGCATTTCAGTAAAATTGGTAGTGAAAGAGACAATGTCCGTAACTTTAAGCTTATAAAACACAAAATAATGGCGTTGACAAACATAATACACCAACCATTATTGAATATTTACTAAAAAAAGTTGTTTGACAGAATTTAATAGCGGTACAATTTTTTTTACCGATTCGTGATTTACTATGTCTTACTATTTAGAATACTAATGTCATAATTTCAGTGGAATATACATTTTCAAAACACACATGGCAACACCCATGATTTTCTTCGTATCTTAATATAAAACATGCCATTTAGTGCAATCCACAGCAATAACACAAGAAGACTTTACTTTATTTGGATATAGATCAGTGTGTTTCATGTGGATTTTTGTTTGTTCAGTTCATTCGAACATCATCTAAAGTGCATATGAAATACGCGATTTCATTGGTTGAATTTAGTTGATCTTCTCATGAATATTGATTAGATGACAAAAGGTCGATCTGGCGTGACCTACAAACTACAAGGGAGTGTTGTCAGATCCTATAGCGGAAAGTATCAAAGCGTAAATAGGATATGATTTTAATGAGATTGGGTTGAACCTTCCAATTATTTGTTTTATTTTATTTAATCTGGTAATAATTAAGGGCTGAGCCTGGCCTGGGATCTCCATGTAGATGAAGATCATCATTGATTTAGCTAACATCCTGGTGCATCATCGAACAAATATTACTTAACATGAAAACAGGCAATCCTAAAAAAATAAGACAATGTATGATAGGTCGGAATGCCCTAAAATGTATCAAAAAATCAAATGAATGTAATAACCAGGTTTTCGAAAAATGCTCAGATTATGACCTTGCCTAATGCGAATATAATTTTTTTAATTTATTTTGTTTCATATCTTGTGTAATTTGCGGCCAGTTTAATGTTGTAGTGCAATAAACCAAATTACATAAGGGCACCTGGATTATGGCAGGATACCATATAATAAATAATTGCTTAGTTTGACACGAGATAAGAAAATTTGATTAAGTTTTGTTTAAATCCGTGTGATAGCCGAAATTAAAAACAAAAGCATTAGAGATATTTACAGGGCTGTTAATGAGAAGATTTATTGCAAGTTTGAACAAGATTGTTATGGCCCGCCATGAAAGTGACCCAGGAATATAGTGTTACCCTTGTTGGCTCGTCCTGCACTCGTCCGGCGCCGTCCATACATATTACCATTCAACCGGCCATACAGAAAGTTTTTGATTAAGTCCATTTCTCAAAAACCAGGAGAGCTTTCAAACTTCACACATGTTAACATGTAAAATGAAAGCCGTATGTTCCTACAAAAAAGCAGGTCAATACAGTAACGAGGGACTAAATATGCTTTTTTGTGAGGCTTAAAAAGGTTACTCCATTTTCTAAGAAATCTGGGCATTTTTTCCCATGGACACATTTTCTAGTTGTTTTATTTATTCAGCCCAATGCATTGCACATTGCCAGGGGTGACCACAAAACTATTGTAACTATATATACCATTTAATCCCTAATAAATGCCCCTCCTCTAATAAATACCCCTCCCCACCCACCATTTTATTTAGAAATAATTTGTTTAAAACCTACAAAAAGATGCAAGTTAATCTGTTTCATTCACAATGGAACACACAAAATCACTAGAAAAGTTAAAATCAGATGCATTAATTGATTGATTGACAGGCAGACTTTGGTTTTCTTGATAAAGAAAATCATTCAGTAATGTCTGATTTAATTAAATTATGTATTTTTAGTCTCTAATAAACACGCCCCCCCATTTATTAGGGATTATACGGTAATATAAGGTTCCATGTTTTTTCTTATATTTTGGGAATATAACCCATAACATCACCATAGGGAATTTTACCGTGATTGTTCATAAAATTCAGGGGAATAATTCGGGGGATTAAAAAAGAGTAAAACATTCATTTCATAATTGTAGCTTTAATACTGTTTACTATACACCAAGATCAACATAGCCATTTAAAAGCGTTTCAAAATAATA
Organism: Cyrtodaria siliqua; assembly: GCA_037043455.1. Taxonomy (NCBI): domain Eukaryota; kingdom Metazoa; phylum Mollusca; class Bivalvia; order Adapedonta; family Hiatellidae; genus Cyrtodaria; species Cyrtodaria siliqua. The sequence continues at coordinate 237,395 of JAWPHD010002660.1, read as the reverse complement.
AAAAAAAATGTTTTCAATTGGGAATTTTTTCTCAAAAATTAAAAGAAAAGATATATGTTTAGGCATTAGAAATATGATGGAATAACAGTTATAAAAGCAGCCAAAAAACACTGGTATAACATCAAACTTGTTTTATTCTTCTTCTTTTTACCCGAGTTTTACCCGAGTTGACTCTTGGATGACTAATAGTGCTGGTGACTAGCAATACATTATATGGAACGGAACCTAATATATAATATATATGACTGTCCAAATTATACAATAAACAAAGAAGAAATGAGCCATATAATCGCAGTAAGATTTGAGTATAATACGCTGTAATATTGCATGCCTCAGCTTCGATTGGTAAGTAGGAAAGATATACAGTGTGTAGCTTTAAGAAATGACATTCTGATTCAACTTGTGACTGGCAATCTTGTGTTTAACCAGGGGAAAGTAAATATACATCATTTGGTCTAATTTTTTCAAATAAAAAATAAAATAAAGCATTATTTTGCCTTAGGTGTGACGGTGGAACTTTAAACCTTCAGATCTCATAAACACAAACAACAGAAACAAAAACAACACAAAAGCATAGACACACTGTCAAAAAATTAACGTTGTTAAATAAATCCAATGCTGTAAATTTTACGGTGACCTTAAGCTAAGCCGTAAAATAAAATAAATGTTTCTTACTTTCACTGCAGAAGATAATCTGGCAAAAAAACTCTAATGGCTGCAGTTTCTATGGCTTTCGACCTCCGCGTTAATTAGACGTTTTTAATCAAGGCTTATCGAATGTTGTGGGCACAATCAACTATTATTGATCGTGGTTTTTGTAATGTTAGGTAATTAACTCCTGGCAACTTGGTTACAGAATTATTTCGTCTGGTATTATCTGAAATTTAATTGATTGATTTACACTTAATTATTTTTCCTTTGATTACGTTCTGTTACACGTTGCATATGTATAGGACAAAATGGCATTAGCTGGCTGCATGGCTGTACATGTGGGAATGACTGCTCGTTGAATTGGGTTTTTATGGGAGCACAAACATAAAAACGTTATATGGCGCCAACAAGAATAGAACATTCCAGGCCCACTCTCGAGTTACATGTAGATAAAAAATATGCAGAATGGGCCTACTGAGACCTTCACCTGCAGAACTGCAGAGTTGCTGCAAATTCTGTAAATGACTGCTGTCTTCTGAAAAGGGTTTCAAAAACTTGTTGTTTAGAGGGGTTTAGTATGGCCAGATAGCTCCGTCATTTCCAGCAGTATATGGGAGGAACATTCCATTTGTAATTTAAGAGATTGAGATTTGATAAAATCTCAAATTAACAATACACCTTACCTTAATTTCCAAAATAATTCTGTGAAATGCATTTACAATAATAAAAAAAAATTACAAGGGAGTCAACAAAAAAATTGGGTACAACAAAATCATTCCGTGAAATGCATTTACAATAAAACAAATTTTATAACCGAGCCACCAGACACTCACATAAAGCAAAATCATTCTGTGAAACTGACTTTACAATAAAATAAATTGCTAATCGTTAATTTTATAACGGAGTCCTGGAAAACTTAGTTACAATAAAATTACAAATAATAGTATGATGATTCGTGATGAGGTTGGCAAAAAAAACAATTAAAAACATTTTAATTAACAGAATGAGTATCAATATATCACCTATCTTGAAATAATATAACAAAAAACTTCCAAGTTAATATGTGCCAGAATAGATTTCTTCTTAATTAAATAAATGGGAAAACGAGCCTAAGTTACGTCTCCCTGTATATTATATAACAGATGGGTATGTGAAATATAGTTTATTGATTTTGAAGTGAGCTAGTACCTCCCACCATCTGTAAGAATCAATCGTAATAATCGACACTTTCTCACTTGACAAGTTGAGCTCCCAGTGGGATTCAAACCAGCAGCAGTGAGAGGCGAGAAAGCAGTGGGATTCAAACCAGCAGCAGAGAGAGGCGAGAAAGCAGTGGCATTCAAACCAGCAGCAGTGAGAGGCGAGAAAGCAGTGGCATTCAAACCAGCAGCAGTGAGAGGCGAGAAAGCAGTGGCATTCAAACCAGCAGCAGTGAGAGGCGAGAAAGCAGTGGCATTCAAACCAGCAGCAGTGAGAGGCGAGAAAGCAGTGGCATTCAAACCAGCAGCAGTGAGAGGCGAGAAAGCAGTGGCATTCAAACTAGCAGCAGTGAGAGGCGAGAAAGCAGTGGCATTCAAACCAGCAGCAGAGAGAGGCGAGAAAGCAGTGGCATTCAAACCAGCAGCAGAGAGAGGCGAGAAAGCAGTGGCATTCAAACCAGCAGCAGAGAGAGGCGAGAAAGCAGTGGCATTCAAACTAGCAGCAGAGAGAGGCGAGAAAGCAGTGGCATTCAAACCAGCAGCAGTGAGAGGCGAGAAAGCAGTGGCATTCAAACCAGCAGCAGTGAGAGGCGAGAAAGCAGTGGCATTCAAACCAGCAGCAGAGAGAGGCGAGAAAGCAGTGGCATTCAAACCAGCAGCAGTGAGAGGCGAGAAAGCTTTAGACACAGTATCTTCACTATCCCAGTCACAGAAGCACTTAAACAGTCTTCTTTTACCTTGCTGTACCTCTTACAAAAATACATATGTATGCAATATAATACAATACAATACAATCATGTACTATGATTAAAAAATATATAAAAAAAATTATGCGGTTTTTTATGTTACAAGAAAAATTCTGACGTATTTATAGCGCATACATACTTCGATCTAAAGGAAAAAATGCAAGGGGGGAAAAAATCTTGTTTTCTAATTGCCGTTACCAGGCATTATGGGTATAATCTCACTTCATAACAATAGCATTTTGAATATTTGATTACAGAACGCGAACAGGAGACAATGGGACTACAGATATTTAAAATTGAAGTAATATGATAGAATCAAATAATAATTTAATTGTTGTTTAACGGCTCATCAACACATTATAGGTTATTTTGTGTTGCTCCAGAGAGAGCAGAAGGATGCATTGGAATCCAGGAACAGTTACCATAAATGCTAATATTGGCCACAGTTACCTGACAGGGGCGTTGACCCCACTAATATTGCCCATAGTTACCTTATGGGGGCATCATAAGCCACTTTATATTGTCCACATTCACGTTACAGAGGCATAGACCCCCTAATATTGCCCACAGTTACCTTACACAGGCATTGACCCCCTAATATTGCCCACAGTTACCTTACAGAGGCATAGACCCCCTAATATTGCCCACAGTTCCCTTACAGAGACATAGGCCCCCTAATATTGCCCACAGTTCCCTAACAGAGGCATAGACCCCCTAATATTGCCCACACTTCCCTTACAGAGGCATATACCCCCTAATATTGCCCAAAGTTATCTTACAGAAACATAGGCCCCCTAATATTGCCCACAGTTCCCTTACAGAGACATAGGCCCACTATTATTGCTCACAGTTCCCTTACAGAGGCATAGACCCCCTAATATTGCCCACAGTTACCTTACAGAGGCATAGACCCCCTAATATTGCTCACAGTTCCCTTACAGAGGCATAGACCCCCTAATATTACCCACAGTTCCCTTACAGAGACATAGGCTCACTAGTATTGCTCACAGTTCCCTTACAGAGGCATAGACCCCCTAATATTGCCCACAGTTACCTTACAGAGGCATAGACCCCCTAATATTGCTCACAGTTCCCTTACAGAGGCATAGACCCCCTTATATTACCCACAGTTCCCTTACAGAGACTCTGACTCCCTTAGGTTATCCAGTCACATGACAGAGGCATTGACTCCCTAAGATTGCCCACAGTCACATTACAGAGGCACTGAATTGACTCCCTTAGATTGTCCAGTTACCTTACAGAGGCATTGACTCCGTTAGATTGCTCACGTTCCCTTAAAGAGTCACTGACCACCCAGATTACCCATAGCTTCTTTCAAATCTTCATATAATCTTCATCCATTTTCCACTGTTTTCAGTATCTTTATTCTCCCAAGGTCTGTATCACTTCTCTCAAGTTCTCTATCACCTAATAAACATAAACCTGTTGTAGGGGTCAAATTCTGCTGGTCCTCCTTCTGTAATAATGGGAATACAAATTGTCCATTGGTGACATTCATATTGTAATGTTTCAACCTGTCACTGCAGTGTCTTATCCCATGTAGAGTTTTCTAAAAATTTCCGATATCGGTTCACTTGTGTTAATGAGAATATTTCGTCTGCTTCCCATAATTACTGCTACTGTGGGGAGCGAAGAACGTACTACTATCGTGGGTTAAGTTAAGGTCCGCCTTAAAACATTTCACTGGTAACTGTACACGGACTAACAGGTCTCCAAAACTGAGCCAGATTGGGATTTCTGATTTGCAATTCATGCACATGTTGTTGGTGAAACTGAGGGTAAAGAATCTTTTGTGCATTATGGAATTTTAAGTTTTAAGAAAAGAATATTTGTGTTTTGTTGGACTGGAAGTTTTAAAGTTTTAATATTTTGCATTCTGCAGATATGTAGATGATTTTTTTTAAAAAGATAAAAAGTTTATTTATTTTGTGCATTTTCTACATGGAATTTAAATTTTAAAGGATAACAGGTTTGTGCATCACGGCTGAACTGTATTTTGGTTCTCTAATTTATAGATGCAGTATTTTTAGATGCAGTAAGTTTTTTTTAAGTCTTATAAAAAAATGTGTTTTGTGGAATTTTAAGTTTTTAGGAAAATTAATGTTTACGTGATGAAAATAGAATATGTTGCATTGATAGATAGATGATGTAAGCTTTCCAAACAAGGGACTTTAAAAAGAAAATAATTAAAATAGCCAAAACAAAAAATGTTACGATCAGAAGGCTTGCAGATGGATATTAAATGGTCGGATATAAATTTTACAACATTTCCTTATTCTGATTAAAGATTTGCGCTTATTGACTTGTAGTTTCATCTTTCGGATATTGTTGAATTTCTGGATGTTATAAACAACGAAGCCACACTAAGAGGTATATTTTCCTTCCTTGTAATGTTGTGTTTTTTTTAAGAAAATTATTAGACCTATCTATTCATACAGGATAGAAATGTTGCTTATGGGACAACAGAGATCATATATGTATTGATCTAGATGTCTGCTAGAATCAAGTAGGTTTTATTTTCACTTCCAATTTAGATCATTTTCAGTTAATATTCCATCTTAGAGAGCTGTTGCTGCTTAAATGCCCATTATGACAGCTTATAATGGTAAAAATTAGCATACTATATCATCAATAGTAGAAAATATATCAATAGTAGAAAATATTTGTTCAGAGAAAAGAAAAAAACTTAATTTATAATGCAATTTAAAGGGACACATGGCAATCTCAATTCTTAAAAAACGTGGCGTTGTGCTATGTTTGGTACACAGTTGAATATGTGGAATAATTACTTCATCAATATGAGAAGAAAACATTTATTCAGGAGATGAAACAGATTTGATTTTATAATTCAATTTAAAGGGCCCCATGGCAGTCTTTATTCTTAAAAAGCGTGTGGCGTTTGTTGTCCCAGTTTTTCCACACAATTTGAATATGTGTAAGTTATATCAAATAATTTCTGAACTAGTTCATACATGAGACCTATGCATAAAATAATTAGTAAAATATTTGGCAAAAATAACAAAGAAAAACATACATTTCTATTTTTATTTTATTGATATTTAATGTTTTAATAGCCACTTCAAACTGAAGTATATAAACAATATATAATGACAAAAACAAGGTAGTCATTGTAACGTTTTGGGTAAATATCTAAAGATTGCCATATGTCCCTTTAAGCTGAATTTTCTGCACTTGTAAGTGACCTTATTGTGTCAATTAGGCCAGAGTTTTTTAATTTTTCGGTTCTCAAACCCTCCGACCTTAAATTTTGCAAAAATGGGGGGGAAAAATCCAAAAAAATATTTTAAAAAACACAAAAAAAGGATCAGTTGTTAATTTTTTTGTCACCCATTTCAAACAACCAAATTATCATGTTTAAAAATTAACGTAAAATCAGAAGATCATATTATATAATTTGTTCAGGTCCATTTTATGTTTTACATGTTATATAATTTGTTCAGGTCCATTTTATGTTTTACAATGTGACTAACACCATTACAAGATACACACTTGTAAAGGTTCAGATTTGTTTTCCCCCACCCTCCTCCTGTGGCACTTTTTCCGAAAAAAATCTGAGAACCAAAAAAATAAAAACTTCTGGCCTTAGATACCGTAGACTGATTTTGGTTGTTTAAGTATATTCGATCAGTGTTTTCTTTTCCCTCCCAAAAATGCAATTCTGCTGTACAATTATGTGGTCCCGCCTTAATTCCATTAAGCGATTGAAACGGTTATATTAGCAGGATTTTATAACGCATATTTTGACAATAAAACACGTTTATAAACATGTTTTACTGAGAAAAAAATGCGATAATGTGTTAAAAATTACCTATTAAATGTTTTAATGTTACAATATACAAACTTTTTAAGCCGAAATTAAGGTTTTATTTCATACCTCAGCGAACCCTATTTTTGCTTCTTGGAGAAGGGGTTGGATGGGGTATGAAAGTTAATACTCGGACCACGTAATGGATTATAATTATCTTCATATTTATTCATATAAAACAACTCTTATGTTGTTAGAAATGTTTAACCTAAAATTAATTGCTACAATCTAATTATTTTTTTATATATCGATACTCAAGTTAGATCAAAATGTTGTTTCCATGGCCCAAACTTGATCAATGAAACTATGACTGGATTGATATCAACATTTTTCAAAATTCATTCTTCGATCAATGGGACGTGCTATAAAAACATAAATACATTTAAAGCGTATAAATAAACTCCATTGAAAATGTTACTTTTCGATGGCTGAATTGTGGCCTACTTGACTGGTGAATTTGAAGATAGCGCATTAAAGGAATTTTCAAATACCTCTGTCATTTCATTGGTCCTGGCTGTATTGATACATCGGTATAATGCTCGGTTATCTTTGTGTAAGAGGTGTTTGTATTGGCTCCGATCACTCATAGGTACCTAACACAGAGTTGAATTGTTTCGCCCCAAGGACTCACTCTGGGCTAGTAATAGTATTGTAAATATTTTTAAACATTTTCTAAACATTTATCAATCATTTTAGAATTTTAGAATTCTGAAGAAATCGTAAATATAGTCATTTAAAATTATGAAAAGAGAAATTGTATTTGTCATGGTTGTTATCGACTCCATATTCAGCATGTCATGGTTGTTACCCACTCCGTATTCAGCATGTCATGGTTGTTATCAACTCCATATTCAGCATGTCATGGCTGTTATCGACTCCGTATTCAGCATGTCATGGTTGTTATCGACTCCATTTTCAGCATGTCATGGTTATTATTGACTCCGTATTCAGCATGTCATGGTTATTATCGACTCTGTATTCTGCATGTCATGGTTGTTATCGACTCCGTATTCAGCATGTCATGGTTGTTATCGACTCCATATTCAGCATGTCATGGTTGTTATCAACTCCATTTTCAGCATGTCATGGTTGTTATCGACTCCGTATTCAGCAGCTAAAAGAAATGGTTAAAGCTCATCTTTGGTATATCTGTAACACAAATTGTTAATCCTTAACCCGAGTAACTCGCAGGCTGATCAGGGTTTACAATGTCCAGCTGCTGATCAGTCATTTCCCCAGAAACACCCCTTTGCCACATAAATGGAATGGTCTTAATTCAAAGAAAGAACAGTCCATTATATATATGTAGCAGGTTAAGGGTTAAATGGCACTATAGTAGCTTATCAGACCAGTTGAACAATTTGAGTGATATAAACATAAAAACAATAAGCGAAAATCTTTTTATTTTTTCAGGCTACCAAATACCATGTCTGTTACAATGAGGAACATTTAATATTAAAAACAACATATTTTATAATGTCTGCAAACTTAATAATTTAGTGCAGCACAAATTGTCTGGTATAAAAACAACCCAGATCAGGTGCAACAGGAGACTGATGCAAATAACACAAATCAGATGCAACAAAAATAAGCAAATCTACAAATAAGGTGCAACACAAAAGGTGCAAACATTATAAATGTATGTAAGTGACCTTTGATGATGAAGGTGTTTCCATATTGCTGATTGTATAAAAGTCTCTGTCCATTCTTTTATTGTCTCATAATCTGGAGGGGAATTTACTTTACCTTGACTGGGCTAATATTTGTCAAGCTATAAAGGCAGGTAAAATTCAGAAGATAGGGGCTACAGTGTGTGTTTAAATTCAGGGTTATGTCATTTCTCTTTAAGGGGCCAGGGGCTATTCGGTGTAGTTGGTTTCGATGGATTAATAGTGCTGTTCTGTTCACTGTCAGCCAGCCTGTGTAATTTTGTAATTAGGAACTTTTGAAGGGTGTGTTTATAGCCCCTGATATCCTGTGTGTGATGATTAGTGGAGAAGATTTTATACATACTAGGCTTCTGTATACATAGGAAGGGATTAATGAAAGGTGCCACATGCCTTGTTAGCAGAATTCCAGGATCAACTGCCAGGTTAACCCTTAACCCGCTACTTATGTGTGTATATATAATGGACTGTTCTTTCTTTGAATTAAGCCATTCCATTTATGTGATAAAGGGGTGTTTTGGGGAAAATGAATGATCAGCAGCCGGACATTGTAAACCCTGATCAGCCTGCAAGTAAGTTACTGGGTTTACGACGCAAAGGCTATTATAGTTGTGCTTAGCGTGTTAAGGGTGAAGAAGTCAGAGCTTTTAATTAAGTTTAGGGCTTCTTTCTTTTGCTACAGTTTGTGTATACTGCAGAGCATTTAACTGGAAGTGTGTTAGTTTTAAGAGTGTTGCAGTTATAATAAACGACAGTTTTTTGTTTGTGTAGCATTTCTTTTATTTCCTTGGATTTGTTTACCACTGTTTTTTGTTGGTGTTGATGTTCAGATATCTCTGACAAGAACTTTATATTAGATCTTTTTACAGTTGTATATGGATTTTTGAAGGAATGCCACAATCAGTGTATTTGACTTCAGTGAAACAATCAGAATTTAAATAATTTTTAGCAATCGAGTGTATCATTATGTGTTAGAATTTTCATTCTGAGACTGAAAAAGCTGATCAGAACCCTGATGGTCTTCGATAAAGGAATACAATTAATGGGTATGAAGATATCGAAGAAATCCTTGATGTGATAGAAACAACCACAAGGGAATCCGAGGAAAGCTTTCATGACCGTGGAGATAATCTAGAGTCTAAGGAGTGTGATGGTTTGATTGTTGTTTTTCATTTGTTATGATATCCGACGCTGTTTTTCCGCTACGGAGAGATTGTAGTGACTTGTAACTGCCAATGTGGAGTTCATATCTTGGGGACGGTAGTATTTTATCATTTCGTCAACTGCCATAAATGTCAATATCAGTATCGATATCAGGCATTTTTAACCCTTAACCCACTACATATATATAATGGACTGTTCTCTCTTTGAATTTAGACGATTCCATTTATGTGACAAAGGGGCGTTTGGGGGAAATGACTGATCAGCAGCCATACATTGTAAACACTGATCAGCAGGCCCATCGGGGTTTACAATGGATGCCAAGGCTATTATACTCATGCTTATTGGGTAAGGATTACACCATTCATGCATTCATTACCTATAACAGGGCTAGAAATTAACACTTTCAGTTTACTAGACAATCGGTCTAGTAGTTGTGTAAAATCACTAGACTTGCTCAAAATTTACTAGCCCAATGTAATATTCTACAGAAAAGGCTATTTTAATTTGAGTTTCGGTTTCGGTTCAGTTTCTTTTCATGAGTTTTAAATGCATTTTGAAGGTATATGTACATGCAAGGTTATCGAAGCACACAAAAGTCGTGAAAATAATCGTTTTTACTTTATGAAAAAACAAAACATTTTAATTACTAAGGCAATTGTTATTGAAACGTTGTAAATATGAAGTTGTTTAAAAGTTAGGTTAGAAAATGCTCTCACTATCGATTTTATAATTTATTTCTTATTTGAACACATTATTTTACTAGCCCATCGGACTACCCAGCCACACACATTTGGTAGTCCGGCGGCATTTTTACTAGCCTCGGGCTACCGGACTAGTGCTAATTTCGAGCCCTGTATAAGGCACTTTTTGTCAATAATAATATATCCATCAAGATATTGAATTCCTATCTACCTGTGTTTACAGACCATTTTAAGTTGCTCTACTATTTAGATAGGTTGCCCTTTTTGATTCTATATGCATCCATTTCATTATCAAGCCATATGACATATAAGCATCACAGTGACACTTGAGAATGTTTGCATTCAGTTCATTTTCCAATTGTCCTTAGGTCTGTAATGTGCATGCTGACGTCTGCTGTTCATTCTTTTAGCAAATAGATCTGTAGGTCACAATTACTGACCTTGACCCGCGGCGGCCTGACATGATGACCGCCATCATCTAATTAAATAATGTTTAAATATTTCATGGAAGGTCAAATCTTGATGCATTCTATCAGAAGTCACTCTGCAAAATTCTTATTAAGTTTCATTATGGTTAAAGTAGAAATATGTTCTTTTATAATGATAGCTTGCAATTGCTTAAGGACTTAATTTCGACCCCTTTTTGTCTAGATTCTTGTCAAATAGAAGTCCTAGCTTTACTTTTATCATAACATACTGAACATTAACGTTTTAAAGGGAGTCGCATGGCACATATTCAATTTACACATCAATTTTATTTTTGCGTAAAACCTTGCTTGCGTTTATTTAAATAGAAGGTAATATATTTGAGAGTTTTCAGTTTTCTTCATTTTTCATCAACAATTTTATAATCAATAATTAGTAACATGCCAAACCAATTTGCTTTGAACCATTTAAATAATATTTTATTAAAGATTTGAAAATATGTAAGTTACGTAGAAAAACTTGAATGGCTGCGATCGAGTTAAATAAATATTCAAGATCGCTGGGTGTCCCTTTGTGTCCCTTTAAAAAGGCTTACCCGACAGCATATAATTATGAACAACACATAACCCAGTGAGAATATATATTTACAGATTATAATGGTTGTAAATTCATGTGACTTTCCAACTGTTTAACTGTAAAAAGAGGGGGAAGAATATTCAGAACAAGTTTGTTTAAGGTGGGTGGCTGCACAGGCCCGTGTTAGGCAATCTGCTTGGAATAAGAACAAATTATTCACTGCAAGTCAAGTGTTATGCAAACAAGATACAAAAGGTGGGGGAGAGTGTAGAACTCTGCTGGGGAGGGAGAGTGTAACATTCTACTAGGGAGAGTGTGGAACTTTACACATTACTTAATCATGTAATGGTTAATTCAGTTAACAAAGATCTCCCTGTGCCATTCTGGTGGGGTTAATATCATTTTAATGGTTTGATTATGTTACCAGTAGAACCTGGCTGTATTTTGATTACATTATGTGTGTTCCCAAACTCTCTAAAACACCAGAGTGAGGAGAGCCATATGGCTCATAATCATTGCGAACTCTGTAGTTAGAACAACAAGTGTGGTTATATACTAAGCTCAGACCACTAATCTTTACAATTAATTATAACAGGAAAGGTACATGATTAAAACATTTTTGTGTACATTTCAGATTAAATTTTCTGTCTGTTTATACAGACATTACAGAACAAAAGCAATTACACGTTTTCTTCTCGATCCCATAAGCCAATTTAACATTCATCTTTAATCCAGTGTTTGCACAATGGCTAAATATTCCTTTAATTAACACAATTACGCAGGACTTTGTGAAAATTTACATTTTGGATTGAATGTTTTTAATTCTGGGTATTATCATACTGATAGGCACACGTAATACCAAGTCACAATTCATTTGGCTGGCAACGTTTTAGCACTTTAGATTTCTTAATAAGCTTGTTTTCGGTGACATTTAACAGTTTTGCAATCTTTAATTGTCGGAATTACACAAGGATTGTGGGAAATGTTTGTATGTGGCCGTACCTGGGAAATTTGTGGGATTTGACAAATAGGCCAATAATGATTGGTTAATCAGTCCGTGTTGACTGGTTTCATGGACATTATCCTCGACATGTGATAGACTGGCTAACACATCAGTTCCACTTATAGACAACTTTATCAGATCGGGGATTATTATCTTCCAGTGTTTTTTCTTTCAGGTATTTCCCCTTTTTACGTATGATAGGTAAATAATTACAGTTCCATTCTTTTTTTGTTTCTCTCTCCTCTTTTTTATCTCTCTCTCCCTGGCTTTCCCTCATTTAAACCTCTCACCTTCATTAATTCTCTCCCTCATTTCATCTCTCCCACTCTTCAATCTCACATTACTTCTCTCTCATTCATCTTATTTCTCCCACTCTTCACTCACATTACTTCTCTCTCATTCATCTCTTATTCATCTCATCTCTCCGATTCTTCAATCTCACATTACTTCTCTCTCATTCATCTCATCTCTCCCACTCTTCACTCACATTACTTCTCTCTCATTCATCTCTTATTCATCTCATCTCTCCGATTCTTCAATCTCACATTACTTCTCTCTCATTCATCTCATTTCTCCCACTCTTCACTCACATTTACTTCTCTCTCATTCATCTCTCATTCATCTCATCTCTCCAATTTTCCCTCTCACATTACTTCTCTCTCATTCATCTCATCTCTCCGATTCTTCAGTCTCACATTACTTCTCTCTCATTCATCTCATCTCTCCGATTCTTCAGTCTCACATTACTTCTCTCTCATTCATCTCATCTCTCCAGTTCTTCACTCTCACATTACTTCTTTCTCATTCATCTCATCTCTCCCACTCTTCACTCTCATTACTTTTCTCTCATTCCTCTCTCATTCATCTCATCTCTCAAACCATTCACTCTCACATTACTTCTCTCTCTCTCTCTCACTTTTCTCTCCCGTTATTCACTTTTATACTCTTTCACAATAATACCTCATTCTCTGTTTTCATCATGATCAAAAAAATTCATTAAGGTGTAGCAAAAAATTTAGAATTAATAGATCTTAGATGTCTGATTAATATTAACTGTACTGTAAACAAATAATAACTACAATTTATCCAGTGGTATGAAGACACATTAAACCTTAGCCCGCTATGAATGTTGAATGAACTGTCCTTTCTTTAAATTTAGACCATTCCATTTATGTCACAAAGGGGTGTTTCGATAAATGACTGATGAGCAGTCAGACATTGTAAACCCTGATCAGCCTGCGAGTTAGCCCTTAGCAGGCTAGGGGTTAATCAAGGAGCAAGGGAAGCAACTTTTGTCGAATAAAATCTTGTTAATAAGAGGGTGCAATATCTCATGCAATATGGGCAAAGACAGATAATATTGTTATATGATGGGGGCACTTCTCAAGCAATTGTGTATTATGGGCAAAGGGAGGTAATTTGGTGAATTAAGATTATAGTTATATGTGCTTAATGGGTCGAGGAAGATATTGGTGCAATATGGGCCAAGGGAGATAATCTGGTTATGGTTGTCTGTATGTGCTTAATGGGCCAAGGAAGATGGGTCAATGGAGATAATCTGGTTAAGATCGTACTATATGTGCTTAATGGGCCAAGGAAGCTGTTGATGCATTATGTACCAAGGGAGATAATCTGGTTAATACGATCATATGTTATGGGCCAAGGAAGATATTGGTGCAATATGGGCAAAGGGAGATAATATTGTTATTAGATTATTACTTTTCTCTTAAGGGCCAAGGGAGATAATCTTATTAATTAAGATCATACTATTATGTGCTTTATAGACCAAAAAATACAATTTAGAAACTGAAGTTATTACTAAAACCAATTTACAACCTACGCCACATGAAGATGTGATCAAGATTGGAAATCTGCTTCTCGAACATTAAGCGATGAGTTCAGTGGTATCTTAAAACTGTATCAAAATAAAGACCTTTCTTAATTGAGTTTTTATCTGTTCATCCATTTTCATGTATCATAGAGGAGGTATAATTAAAGCAAACTTCATTTTAGATAACAGCATTCACTCTGTATCTAAAATAAATATACTAGCGGGGAGAAAAAATACAAGCTGAGAGGGCAGTAAGTCATATATGAAGCTTTAATTATATTGATTTACGGGTTGGCGAAAGCAATCACGATGTCTAAGCAATTTAATATATTTTTCAAGTTAAATTACTTTATGTCGGATATATTTTAAATCTTCTCTTATGTTATTATATATGATACATAAGATCACAAATGGTTTCACATGAAATATATAAATTTATCTTATATTGCACCATATAATATATTACTTTTTATCACATAACTTGCAGTGTGGGAGTGGAATAACACCATTCTATATTTTCGATATACCACTAGTTATATAAGTATGCAAATAAGCCTAGTATGCGCTGTCAAAAAAAAAAGATATTGACTATGATCCAATTCCCACGGTTTATGTCGGTTTCGCGTGTTAAAGCGACAGGCTAAATAAAATAAAAGTCGATAAGTGAGTTATGTGATGAATAGAATCTAACATTCGTTCTCATTCATTATTGAATTTATTAAACTCATTTAATAGCAAAAATGATATAATGCTTGGCAAGAGCCTCACATTATATCATTTTGCTTGTTTAATAAATTCAATAATGATTGAGTACTCATGTACTCTATATATTTCAGTATTATTGTGTGTTTGGTTTAAACAATGTTTATAACACTATATAATATTAATAATGATGATAATAGTTGTTCTTAAAGAGTCTCAGTGAATTGAGTAACTATCAAGCTTCAATAGTATTGTCTATACATATTTATCAAGGAACATTTTGAATTTAAACCGTCTTGCATATCATTAAATAAAAAATTTGTGTTTTCAAGTTTCTATGTTATTTTACCAAATGTTGCAATATATTATTGGTGCAGTATTATCAAAAGTCAGTAATATACAAAAACAATTTGGTTTATACTATTCTTACAATTACTATTAATGATTGAAATAATGCATGTTATTTAGAAAAACTAACGGGACGCCGCAAGTTTTCAAAAAATCAAGATTGCCATGTGTCCCTTTAAGGTTTTACTGTTGTGTAGTTTTCTCAAATTATCTTTCAAGGTCACTAAATTGAGCATTTGCACCCAGCACTTAAATAACAGTTGCTTACCGTCATCACTCAAACAATCAGTTATGCTTTTACTCAGTCACTCATTTACTCTAATTTCAATAACATTTCACTCACTTTATCACTCACTCATTCATTCCATCACAATTCATCAGTGGTTCATTCTCTTCAACTCACTTGTTACTAACTTGCTCTCTCTACTTTTTTATTTCTCTGCTAATTTATTTTTTCTTCCTCACTATTTTTCTCTTCTTTCTCACTCAATTTGCATTTTCTCTCTCTTTGCTTTCTCTCACTTTCTTTACTTTCTCTCTCGCTCTCTCGAGATCTGCTTTCTCTCTCACTCTCTTTAATTTCTCTATTGTTCTTTTCTACTTTCTCTCACTCACTTTGCTTTTTCTCTCACTCTCTTTGTCTTCTTTCTCACTTTCTGCTCTTTCTCTCTCACACCGCACTCTCACTAAAGTAAGTTTTAGTTGTTACTTAATATTAACTGTATTTTTTTTTTCCATCAAACTTTGTTTACAGGTCAATAAATACAAATAAATGAATATACACTTACATATGTCTAAATCCCAATGATGAAATGCATGAAAAGTAATGAAGTATCTAAAGCTGTAAAAAAAAACACATTTAATTAAAACATGTATGTATCATATCTGGGGGCAATTGCCATATTTGTTTTAAGTGTTGGGAAGTCATATTTTACTATTTATAACCCTTGTGGTTAAATTTTGTCAAAGTTAACAGATGTGTGCATTAAAAAAAAGTTAAGGTCATAAATTTTTAAATTTGGTACTTTATAAACATTTCCAATTTTGAGTTAATTGTCTGTCTGGAACTATGATCAAGTTATTTGCAACCATAAAAGTTTGTATAGAAAGCATTATTGATGCTAGGAAGGGAGAAGAGTGGATTGGTTATTCTTACAATAGTTTTGGGAACCCCACACCCACTTTTAAAATAGTTTTTGTGACAGTAGTGCCTTCAGCTTTAAAAGGACGCATGGCAATCTTGTTTTTTTAAAAACGTACGGAAAGTCAAAATGATACTGGATTTATAAATTGAGATGCTATTTTAATGGATGGTAAAATCTTCTAGATTGCTTTGTGTCCTTTTAAAAAAAAGTATATATAGTATATAAACTTTTTTTAAATTGATCGCTATCTTACTATATTTGTTTTAATGGTTGAACATGTATCACCTTATAAGGCTGGCTAGGTAACTAAATTTGAAATGATTCCGTCAATTTTTTTAGTTGTTTGCTGTTTCCCGACACAGGATTTCCAGGTGATTTTTTTTTTTGCCAAGGACAGTAAACACCTTTAGAAATAAAAGAAAAATATACTGAAGATAGCAACAACAAAAAATAATACTGAAGAATTGCTATAAAACATTTTGAAACAGCAAACACTTTTTTATGGTCGGCCTCTCAGTCCCCTTTCTCTACAGACATGATAGGGAACATCTGTAGACATAATAGACAACTTATAAACTGACATATATTCTAAAGTTCATGTACAAGTTCATCCAGTCGCAGTGTGAAAATATTTAGTGTGACATTAACATTCTACGCGATTAAGTAACTAAATAACAGTTAGTACTGGCCGCTTCCTGTTTAGCAATTTAACCTTTAATTGGAAGTAAAAATAGCAGTCGGCTACAGGCCGCAGCTCTCTCCGTGGATGTGTGGATGTTCACTGTGCCGCTTAATCGCTTTAACCCCTGAGGCTTGAGCCGGGCTGTTTACCCGTACACTTGATAGATAACAATCGATGGATCATTTTGTAGGAGGTAAAAAGTGTAAATACGACTTGAAGCAATTTTAATACTATACTACATAGATGAGAGATTTATGGTCAGTAAATGTTATTTTTCTTGCTGGTTTCGATCTCGCTCATATATTATTGGAAGGTTCAATTTATTTATTATGGATGCTATATTTTTGTGTGTTAATTTGTCAGTAGAGTCTTTTTCAATTATGTTTTATAGATGGATATGAGGAATAACATATACTAACATTGCAGTTTTGGATTTCTTAGCTCAAGTCATATAATTTTGATGTGATCAAAGAGTTTGGGATATATATAAAGTGGTCAGTATTATTATATGGATTATATAATTTATGTTATATGTAAATTGGTCAGTATAACTATGGATTATATATTTTAATTTATATTATATGTGTAAGAAAATGTAACTTTTTATTATTTAATATTTAACCCTTAGTCCGTTATGAATGTATAATGGACTGTCCTTTTGAATTTGGACCATTCCATTTAATGTTACAAAGGGGTGTTTTGGTTAAATGACTAATGAGCAGCCAGACAGTGTAAACCCTGATCAGCCTGCGAGTTACTCACAGGCTGATCTGGGTTTACACTGGCTGCAAAGGCTTTTGTAGTCGCCCTTAGCGGGCTAAGAGTTAAAGCACATGTGATACTGACGTAACATTTAAAGAGTGAGTAAATACAGTGGTGAGTTCCATAATGTAGTTTTTTTATGGATTGATTATAGCCACTTTTTTTTTTTTCTTGGTTTACAGATTTTTTCTTATTTTTTTACGCTCGGTCGGAAGGGGAAAAAAAAATTAAATCTGTTTCTATAAAGTACAAATTTCAAACATGGTGACCATGTTTCTCATATAAAACCGTAAGTTTATACAACACAAAGACAGAAGACAACACAACATGTATTTAAATCGTTGAATATTCTTTTAATATTCCCAATGATGAAATTTCTGTATTCACGCCCGGATGGAGTGCCCGGATGTGTTGAAATCAAGTTACCTTGGTGAACAAGGGAGACTACTCTATGTTCCTCATACAAGGAAATGGCGGATAGTGATCGCGCGTCGTTTGCGTTCGAAATTTCGATGTTTTGATAGATATATGCTGTTGTTTGACGTGGTATTATTGTATACTAGAAAATTGTTTCACCAATTCAAAAAAAAAAGTTTTTATTTTTCTTCATCTGGCGTTGAAATGAGGCCGGCAGTGAAAAAAACCACAGTTGTTCAAATTTTTATTTTTTTTCCAGTCTCTTGAAAATTGGGGTCGGCGGATCCGTAAACCAAGGGGGAAAAAAAATGTCGCCCAGGTTTTATAAAGCTGTACTCTTTGAAAGGATTGAGAAATTGTGTGAGAAATTGTGTGAGAAATTGTGTGGGAAATTGTGTGAGAAATTGAGAAATTTAATGATTAATGAATTTATTATATGTCCAAACAACAGTATTTGTTGTTTTAGTCAATTTTGGTAACTGGAGTAAACCCTGAAATAAAATTAATTATTGCAAAAACAAAGCAAGTATGTTGTTCCGTTAATCTAACTTAAATTAGTCGTAATTGGATAGGTATTTTTCAGTTAAGTTGGTAGTATATACTATTATAACTTATTTATAAAGTTTTTTCCTTTAGATACTATAAGTTGTAATATTAAATAGTGACTATGTGTATAACGAGAAAGTTGCAATAGTTGAATGGATAATTGCGAATGCATAATTATGTGGGTATTTTTGTTGGGCAGTATCCTGGATGGTTCCTGTTTCCGAATGCATCTTGGGGGTATTAGGCCTCAGCATTCCTGTTTCCAAATGCTTTTATGGCTATAAGGGTAATAAAAAGGTATATGCTTTAGCTATAATAGCATACTGTGTTTTATGGATTTTTTATTGTTTACTTTGGGTGTATCATGGGGTATGGATAGATGACTCTTTCATTTTCTGTTTTAAGCGATATTGATAAGTGTTTAATTCATATCCCTGCAACATGTGTCGGAATTTTAAAAGCACATGCCGATATGATGGATGGAGCAGTTGCATGATTATGGACTGGCTTGCAAAAGCAATGATCATGGTTTCTAATATCTTAATTACATGGTGTTTTGACGTGTCAGGAGTCAAAATACACGTGCAGATGTTATGGGCCGGGCAGTTGCATCGATGCTTATGGACTTTACCTATAATAGAATGCACTGATCATGGTTTCTGATATATTACAGTGTGTTTAAGTGTCAGGAGCTAAAATGCACGTGCCAATATTATGGATGGACAAGTTGCATCCTTATGGATCGACTTCGGCTATAATATGTAACATAGATCATGGTTTCCAATTTAAAATATTGCATGATGTTTTTCTTTATAAATTTGAAGTTCCATAGTATGCTTGACATGTCAATGAATACTGCATTATGAGAGGTGGATAAACACTTCTTGCATACCGGATAAGGCTATCCACATTTTAAATGGGGGATGGAAAGTCTTATCTTTATGGGTAAAGATAAAAGTCACGCGTGCACCAACATCCGGTATGCAGGAAAACATGCAAAATGTTAGTAGCCGGCAGCGTCAACACACAACATGTCTCTGATATGCAAGAAAAGAATCTATCATCGATATTCGAGTCATATAGGGAATTCCAACCCTCGGTATAAGTGTTTTAATCAGAACCTCGGCAGAGCCTCGGTTCCAATAAAAACTCTTATACCTCTGGCTAGAATTCCCTATCTTCACCGGATACCCACTAAAGATTCTTATATTCTTGCATACCGGACAAGGAAATCCGTCATTTTACCGGGGCTAGTTATTTCCATCTCACCCTAGGGTCGAGATAAAATTCACGCGCAACAATAATGACGTCAATAACGTGAACAGATGCATGATGTCATTGTGTAAAAAAAACATTAAAATGTTAGTTATTGGTGACGTCGATGCACAAAATGTCATTGATATGCAAGAAAAATAATCCACCATGAGTTTATCCATGTGAGATAGGTAAATCTCACCCTCAGGATCAGAATTGCAACCAGGAACTCGGCAGAGCCTCGTCCCTGGTTACAATTCTGACCCTCGGGTAAGATTTACCTATCTCACATGGATACTCATGATGGTTTCTTATATTCTTTATCGGATATAATAAAAAAGTCACATGGCACGTTTTTCGGAGAAGACAAATTATTCCTATCATGTACGACATGCATCTCTAATTTTGTTTAATTTTGTAAAACTTGCAAAGCCTTCTAGAACGTAACCTGTAATGTTTCTGTATAGATTGAAATTAAATTACTTCTTTTAAAAAAACATCCTATCTGTATGCTGTACGTGTAGATAATCGGTTATCAGTCGCCAGATAAAAGAATTTTAAGCAGCTTAACAGGCGGTCTGCGTTAATGATGCAGGGGCAAAGGAGGGGTGAGAAGGTTCTGAGATAATTATTAAACCTTCTCAAGAATAACAAAAAGACATGCCATGTGATTTTTATGTTCATCATTTAGGGGCTACTTCAGGGGATTGACAGGTTGAGGGGTAATTATCAGATCTTAGGGGGAAAAAGATGAAACAGATTAAAAGATAAGTCCAGAGATTGTCAGGTTTTATTCTCAAGCAGCAGTATTTGTAATACTGCATGTATACAGAGTGTGAATCTTTTATCTTTCGGTACCGGTACCCGTTGCACAATTTTAAACATCCAGAAAAAGAAGTACGGAGGATGGTAAATATGTTGTTTTGGTTATAATGCTTAAACACAGAAAACATGCAGATTGACAATCTGCACGTTTCACTAAAAATTAAATTGTATTTCCTGTTTCAGATACATTTCTTTTTATGCAATAGCTACAAAAAAAGTGAAGTTAAATATGCGTTCTGTGTTTATATTTGACATTACATACAATCTCAAATCTCAAAATTGTACTTATAGGCAAGTACTTACAATCTCAAATCTCAAAATTATACTTTCTTACAATCTCAAATCTCAACTTATAGGCAAGTACTTACATCTCAAATCTCACAAAATTGTACTTATAGGCAAGTACTTACAATCTCAAATCTCAACTTATAGGCAAGTACTTACATCTTAAATCTCACAAAATTGTACTTATAGACAAGTACTTACAATCTCAAATCTCAACTTATAGACAAGTACTTACAATCTCAAATCTCAACTTATAGGCAAGTACTTACATCTTAAATCTTAACTTATAGGCAAGTACTTACAATCTCAAATCTCAACTTATAGGCAAGTACTTACATCTCAAATCTCAAAATTGTACTTATAGGCAAGTACTTACAATCTCAAATCTCAAAATGGTACTTACAGGCAAGACACTTGTCCTAGCCTCGTTCCAGTCGGATGGAGACTTAACAGGTCCCTTGTATCGGAGTCTATCCTCCGAGCATGTTAAAGAATCATCAAAATGTATTGGATAGTAAGAGTAGGAGCAGGCCCCCGTTTATGTATTCCTATGTATTCTTCTCACCTCTCTGAGGTGGCTCGAAATAACCTAAACAGCGTTGATGAGCCGTTAAATAGAGATTATGTAACTGCTGGGATAGATTATAGGGAAATCCTTCATGTGATGGTAGACGTGTGGTTCTTTTCATGAGTGAGTGAAAAAACAAAACACGTCTACCATCGAGTGAAGGATTTCCCTATAATCGAACACAGCAGGTAAATAATCTGTTTGATTACATTTTAAATCAGTTTGTGCATGATTTTATTCGCTTTATTGAACGATATCAGCGGATGACGTCGACATCAGCACCACTTTATTGACGTTATAACTCAGCATCACGGTTTGTTATTTTTGTGTTCGGAGTTAGTTAATAATATTTAGTGATTATGAATATTCTTTCGCTGATAAATCCCAATCTTTCACCGATAAAAATGTAATAAACAATAATTCATTTTAAAATTGTGCATATTATAGAAATCATGTAATCTCGCAGCCCAGGTCCTTTTGCACTGTTATGACTTTCATTGGTTGCACATCACATATATTGTCGATGGATTGATCCAAGAATTTATTGTCAAGCACCAGTTCATATTATCATATGTTGCCTTCTTGTTTGCATAAAATCACATTGGATATTGTCACTAATTACCATGCATTATTATAATTATTGACTTTAGATACGTTCAATACATACATTGTTTTTATTGAGCTGCAAAACAGAAATATTGATCGATATACACATGTGGTGTGTTGGGTGGGGTGGGGGTAGCCCACGATTTATGTGTTGTTAATTTACAATTGTTACTGATGTTAAAGTATTAAAAAACAACAACAGAAACACATACAGGTGGAGAGGGGTGGGAGTGGGGTTGGGGTGTATTTGGCAGTGTTTATTGATGTTAAGGTATTAAACACATAGTTTGCTGAAATTGTCAACAAATACAAAAATAAAAATCTTTAATTTCTTAAAACACTCTTAACACACATCGCATACCTAATAATGTTTTTAAGACTATACAAACATATATGAGGGGCCTCAAATTCACTAATTCTTCACATTAAAAAAAAAGTTGTTATCGTTGTGATTTATGGTGGCCGAGACCATGTGGTTTAGATTAGCTGGGAACCTGATCTCACTGTGGAGATGGGATGCAGCTACCAGTCTGACCTGAGTTTATTTATTTCTCACACTTGATAGAGGTGCAGCCACTACTGTTTAATTAGCTGGAATGTCAGAATATCATTTATACAGGGGTTAGGGGACATATTGGGGATTAAAAGGTCTTAAACGAAATGGGGTTTGGGCAAGGGGACTTTGTGTTGGGATCTAGGATGTGCAGGCCCATAGTAATACAACCTGTGGATTATATATAAATTGATGGTGTTGCTAGTGTTTTATTGACAGCTCCTGGGATAAACAGTTTTGTAAATAGAATAAAATACAATATTTTAAAATACAATATAATACCCTGTTTACAGTAAAATCGTAACAAATCTGGGATTTAAATTCAAGTGTATTTTAACAATTTCTTCAAGGTTATTTAATTATCTGGTATGGTGTACAGGGAGGGACTTCGGCGGTAATTCTGAATTCAGCATTTGTTCGAGGAAAATGTTATAGAGCAATAAAAGTATGTGATCCTACCTTAATTCATAATTTTTCATTGCAGAGATGTTGAGATTTTATCTTACTTTCAGTAGGTGATAAAAATTGTGTTACTCGGTTTTTATCCTTATGTTCTATAGTAAAATAAAAATCTTTGGCCAAGTAAAAAGACGATAATTTTCAAGATTTTGATTTTGAAAGATACATATATTGAATCAATTTGCATGAATGTGCATGAAATATGCAGGGTTAAGAATCACACTGTAGATACCTTAATTTTAACAGTAAACTTGGTTGAACATCAAGGATAAAGACCGAGTTTATCACCTACCAGAATATATTAGGTATGTCTTATTTCTGGTCACTGATTGGTCAGTTTGTTTGATGATGCTCTATCAAAATTATGAATATGTACATTTATTTGAATTTAAAAAAAATACCTATGGGATTTAAATTATTACCTTGTTTTCTGTTGTCAGGCTTTATAAGTATTTTTCTCACTTTTTTTATTTAAAAAAAAACAACACACACACAATTTATCTAATATAAACACCAGCTGACAATAGATCTCCACTGGCACTACTACGAAAAAATTATCCATCAGCTTTTTTGAAAAAATTATTTGACTTTTTTGGTTTGTACTTTAGCTATTCATATTTAATATTTTACTCATTTCCTTGATTAAATGAAGTTTTGCTAGTTGAAAAAAATACTATAGTTTCTTTCTACTCTATTTGGAAGGTTCCTAGGACTAGCAGGGACCAAAGAAATAATTAAAAATGCCGTGCCCAACAAAAAGTATAGAACTTTCTGAGGGAGTAAAAAGTAAAACGGAGGATCCAGGTCCAAGGCTCATTGATGCCACTGAGTTTCGTCGGTTTGTTCTTGAGCAAAGATACTTAATTTCCGTCGGCCTCGTCCGTCAGATGGGGACCTAAACCGAGCAGTCCCATGTATCGGAGTCTTAACCTCCGAGCACATTTAAGAACCCTAGGAATCTATTAGTAAGGGCCGAGCAGGTTCCCATATTCCTACGTAGCCTCCCCTTTCTTTCTTGAGTGACTCTTAATAACCTACAATGTATTTATGAGCCATTAAAACAACATCATCCCATTATAACTTGATTGACACCAATCCAGATTTTGGTGCTGGTGTAGGGGAGACAAGCCATCACAACTCACTGCAGTCCAATTAATTTGTATGTATACTCAAGTATTGGGATATATTGCTAAGCTCTAAAAGGCACAGAAAGAGGTTAACTATACTGTATACAGGGAGACTATACTGTATACAGGGAGTAAGTATATTTTTATTTTAGAAGTAATAATTAAACAAATAAATACTCCTGGAACTTGTTTTTAACTGGTTTTGATGGATATAATAATGTTGATGGATTCAAGCCCGTAGCCAGCCTTAAAATTTAACCGAGGCACATAGCTTGATATGGAGGTCCGGTGGCCTGCACATCTCACCCCACCCCACACCCGATCTGCTGTCTGCATGCTGTTTCCTGTGTTTTAGTGTATTTTCAGTTTGAAGCAAGACAGTGTTTTTTTAGCGAATGATCTTTTTTCGATACTGAAGTTGTTTATATGTAAAGTATGTACATTCCCAACGTTCGGGTCCTCATGCAGTACGCAAGGATTCATCATTGAATGTGATTTAAGGTTGTCTCTGACGTGTAAGATTATGCTGGGACAGGAGCTTGGAGAGAAATAAAATGAATTCCTTTTAGGGTTTCCTCTGCCAGCTGTGGCACAGTTTCCATTATGGTATTCAATATAGTATGTATCTGTTCCAGATCGAGAGGGCTTAAAATAACTATTTTTGTTTTTATAGGTTTTGAAGCAAATCTTTGGGATACTGTTTAGGAAGTAGGCACAGTCATGTCATAATTATGTTAATATAATGGTTCAGCAATATCTGAATAGTCATGTATATGTCATTTTGTAATGTCTTTTTCTCATAAAGAATATTTTCATATTAGTATAGGCCAAATGGTGCCTTCGGAAAATAAGACATGAAGGGATGTTCTACTCGAAGTGACTTTGACGTTGAAGCGTCCATTAAAAATACGTTTTTGTTTCTTGTGTGAGCAGATGCGTTGTTGTCTTCAAGTATGGTTACTAAACTTATTAACTGAATAAGTTTGAATGGTGTTTGATGTCATTTTAGCACATTTTAGGCCATATAATTTATATGTACATCCCGCCATCCATAAGAATCGACATTTTCTCACTTACAAGTCGAGCTCCTAGTACTGTTGACTGGCTAAATTATACATAAAAGTTAGTTTGAGGTCTAATTAACCCTTTTGCCGCCAAATTTCAATTGTCGTCTGCTAAAATATGAATCCAAACAATCTGGTAATATTTTATATGTGAAGTAATCATTCTTACTGAGTGGGGAACAGTGTATAAACCCTGATGAGCCTGGGCCTGCTCATAGTGTGCATGTTGATCTGGGCCTACATTGATCGTAAAATAAAGGTTTTCGACTGTGGCAGTGGATTAAAGGGTTAAGAATATATACTGAACCAAACAGCTAATGCACCAGTAGACAATACCTTTTAACTTATTATATGCCGACTGGTACCGTTGCAGACAGGTGATTTGAATGATTTTTTAAGTTTACAGTCGTTATTGACAAGATATTTGTCTCATTCAGAATGAAATTTGTTTTGATTTATTGATTGTTATTATTGAGGTATTAAAGGTATTGTCTGCTAGTGCGTTAGCTGTTTGGTTCAGTGTACTTAGGTAACAAGTCATAGTTCTTATATAATTATATACTCACATATACCCACGTCTACCATATAAATCTGAGCTTGCCTTTGATAGCGATAAGTCAATTTTAAGAAAACATAATAACACAATTACACAATTAGGCAGGAAAAAAATGTATGGATGCATATTAAACATAATTAACCAAATATTACGCAGCAATTTAACAATTTTCATCAAAAGCCCTCTGAGAAATTATTCGTCGTTTCTTCACGCCCTAGATATTATTGTTAATGTTAAGAGGTGATCAGAAAGGGAAATAATAAGACAAGCAAGTTATTATATCGCAATGAAAATTATAATCCGTGGAAATTCATGAATGCTGCGATAATATCACTATCACCAAGTGCATGCTTTGTTTCATGATGATAAAATGCTTGCAGTTTCTGCCAGTTGTGTTAAGGTGATTTTTATGAAGCGGGCGGCATTTTTCTGAAATTAAAAAAAATAAAAAATTGTCAAGACTTCTTTATTATATTTTGGCTACTAGCTTTTCAAACCTTTGCGCCAACCTATAATAATGTTGGGTTTTCCTCCTGTAGCGTCACAGTACAAGTGACTACCAATTGAATTGAAAGTGATCTGTTTTTTTTTAAACCAAAATTGCCGGCAAAAAAATAACCGACTTCTGCTGGCTCGACTGATGCTATTTTTGGAAAATCCTGTGAAAATCGGTCATTTATAGAGGAGTGAAAAAAAAATCCTTCCTAATTATGATATTTTTTAAAGCTGCTAGTGGAAACACACATATATTTCTTGGGAGCCCTCAAGATATTTCAATATTTACTGAGGGAAAAAAGTTTAGCAAGTTTTTGATGCACCCTGGAAATAATACATTTTTGGTTGTAAAATCAAGAAGCTACTGCCATAATAGACACAATATTTTATTAAATACACATCAATAGCAGTCGAACATCTTAATGACGTAACGAATAAATGAACGTAGGGGTCAAGCCCTTAAAGTCCCAAAATGTCAGTATATCTTGTATACAGTATTATTTCATCTAAAAAAAAACAGCACATTTTCTTCAAGCATGCCATATCAAGTGTCTTTCATAGATAATGGTAGATCTAATTGAATTCAAAAAAGATACAGGAAAACATTCATTTTTGTTATAATATAGACAAAAATGATGCCCTTGATGTGAAGGACATGAAATTAATATTGAAGGTTGACTAACACCTGTCAATTGTTGTCTCCCTAGAAACAAGTTATGTGAATATAAACAAAAAAAAGAAAAAGATTTAGTAAAATAAAACAATTTCATCAAGATATTTTACAGGGATGGATGATGTAGTGACCAAGGCTATCTTTAATCACAAAAACATTCGACAAAGGTTTGAGAAACTTTTTTTAAACGCGTTGTTTCAAAATTTCGTAATATTGTGGGACTTAGTAATGTACGCCTTTAATTAGCCCCGACTCCATTAATTGTGATAGAAGTTTACATATAACTCTGTTTAGCAAGTAATTCATAGATGTAGTTATAAATACGCAGCAATTAGCAAGCTAAGTACTATAATTCTATTAGCGAGCATTAATTGCTGCTTAATTGCTGCTAACTTAAATGGCCTACTTGTAGCTTCTCTCAGTTGATGAAGGCCATGATGGCGAAAACTGTGACTTAAGGATTATGTCCCCTTTTGTGAAAGGACTTAAGGATTATGTCCCCTTTTGTGAAAGGACTTAAGGATTATGTCCCTTTTTGTGAAAGTGCATTAACAAAAGAACAAAATTAGGTCAATAAAAATAATCCTAAATATTTTTACATGTAACTTGCAGTTTAATATGTTTACACTTTTATCTAGACATTGCTGTAATTGAATAATAACAAAATTGATAAAATTGTATTGATCCATACTCAGTGTATGTCATATTCATGTGTGTATTGCCTTAGATTCACATATTTGTCATAATAGATAAATGTGTAAAAATACTAAACTGGAAGTTTCATGTAAAAATATTCAAGATTATTTGAGTTCTAATTTTTATCTTTTTCAAGTGCAATTCTCAATGGGATTACACAAAAGGGGACATAATCCTTAAATATATAAACATTTAGGCCTGACCATGAAGCACCCACTGTGTCCATATCCTTTGCAAGTCATTTTACTAAATTATCCTCTTTGGATCTGTTGGAAAGATTTGTATGAAACTTGGCAAATTTCCACTTAAGATGGTGACATTCAGATTTTTGTTTCCCCTGGATCATCCTAACACTTAAATGGCCCCACATCCCCTGGATTGCCTTAACACTTAAATGGCCCCACATCCCCTGGATTGCCTTAACACTTAAATGGCCCCACATCCCCTGGATCATCTTAACACCTAAATGGTCCCACATTCCCTGGATCGCCTTAACACTTAAATGGTCCCACATCCCCTGGATCACCTTAATACTTAAATGGCCCCACATCCTCTGGATCATCTTAATACTTAAATGGCCCCACAAACCCTGGATTATCTTAATACTTAAATGGCCCCACATCCCCTGGATCGCCCTAACACTTTAATGGTCCCAAATCACCTGAATCACCTTAATACTTAAATAGCCCCACATCCCCTGGATCGCCTTTACACTTAAATGGCCCCACATTCCCTGGATCGCCTTAACACTTAAATAGCCCCACATCCCCTGGATCGCCTTAACACTTAAATGGCCCCATATCCCTTGGATGGCCTAAACACCTAAATGGTCCCACATCCCCTGGATGGCCTTTACACTTAAAAGACCATACAACCCCTGGATTGCATAACACTTAAATTGCCCCCACATCCCCCTGGATGATTTTAACACTTAAATGGCCCCACATCCCCTGGATGGCTTAACACTTAAATGGCCCAACATCCCCTCGACTGCCTTTTTTGTCTGGCCAAAGTAGAAAAATATATTTTGTTCTCATTATAAAACCGATTGTTCTAATTATAATTTTTGATTGACTTGAGATATTTCTGTATACTTCATAAGTCATGCATTCCTTAAGTTTGGCACTTTTATTTTCTACTTTTTGTGTTGTTCATGAGATCTTATAATACTTCGACTTTTTCAGAATCTGTTGTTTTACATACTTACGCCTTGAGTGTAAATAATTATGCTTAAAACATAACAACAAAAAATATAAATTCTGATAACTGTTTCTATAATAATAATTAATGTCGTTGATTTAATGCTTTCTCTACTGATTCAATTTGTACTAACTTTTGATTGTTTTCAGATGAACATATTTATTTTAAGAGTACAGTAAAACACTTGGTAATGATTTAAAATATATCTGTAAAACACTTGGTAATGATTTAAAATAGATATCGATCAAATTGGTTGAACTGCATGAGCTTAAATTTTCCAGGGCTTCCAAATCTCCGGATAATAATCCAGAATCCAAGGATTTTTAATTTAATTTCTGCATGCAGATTTAATTCTTAGGGTTTTCTATTTTCAAAACTTAAATGATTTAATAGCTTATACCGTATTTCCCTTCATAGTAGCGCCTGGGCGCTATGCAAATGGGGCGCTCTTATTATGGTTCAAATTTTCGATATCATTCCCCTCCTTTCCCGATTGTTTCCTTATAGAATTACTGTACAACCTAAAACCTAAACCCGACTGTATACTGAGTATATCACTGTCATCACTCGAACTTGAAGATTACAACACAGGTTGGTTGAAAGAAGATAAATAAAAGGGGTAATTTGAATTGATGATGACAGCGCTTTAAGGTTTATGTCATAGACCATACCAGTGTCATAGTAAAAAACTCTCGTAATCAAATCCATTAGTGGTAAACATGAAAAAATTCTTTTGGGGATTTTTGAAGAACGTAAGGTTTCTTAAAATGGGTGGGGGAGCTTCTGTTAGGGAAGGCGTTACTAATTGGGGAAATACAGTATATATTTTTACAAATTGTCAGCAATTTCCAGCATCAACATTTAAAAGAGTATATTTGAACTGGACACAGACACGTTTATTAATAATACACTGATATTTTCATACCTTTAAGGACATTGTGGGGTGGGAGATTTTTTCACATTTCATGTTTTATTTTTGTGTGTGAGTGCGGTGTAGAGGGGTGTCTGTACTTAATCTCCGCATCTTTTATATAATTTCACGTCTGCTAAAAAATATTTGATAACCTAATATTTTCTTTTCTTGTCGTACTACTCTGCCATATAGAAGTTATAACGTATTTTGTTATTTAGTTGCCATATACAAATCTGAATTTATAACACAATGGTGTTGCATATTATTAAAACTTCCATATTTGATAATTAAAAACAGATTCTTTCTATTTTGATTAGTTAGAAATACTTAAGTTTATTATCCCATTATATTATATCAATATCAAATAATATGTAAGTATTTATTTTAATAAGCGCGTTAAAAAAGTATGGAAATTAAGTTTGTTTTAAAAAATTTAAATTTTACATTTTTGGAAGCCCTGATTTTCAAAATCCACACTTATAATATTAATACTGAACATAGTTATTACATAATGACAAAATGCACCAGTCCCATGCTGCTTAATGCATAAATAATTATAATGTTTATAAAATTTTATAATTATCGTCTTTATTTTAGTAAGTACTTATTGAACTCAGCTTTAGAGTTCGTTAACAAAATTTCAGTGAAATTAAATCCCTAAAATGGTGCCTGATAAACTGCCAGCAACCGTCTATTTAACCAGCACATTATTACGCTTTCGGTCCATGAATAAGAGTATAATTATGATGTCAGTAGGTGAATGTCAGTATATAAACATCAGTTGGTGTTAATATACTGATGTATATGAATATCAGTAGGTGAATGTCAGTTGGTGATGGTCAATAGAGTGAATATCAGTAGGTGAATGCCAGTATATAAACATCATTTGGTGTTAATATACTGATGTATATGAATATCAGTAGGTGAATGTCAGTTGGTGATGGTCAATAGAGTAAATATCAGTAGGTGAATGCCAGTATATGAACATCAGTAGGTGAATGTCAGTAGGTGAATGTCAGTTGGTTAATGCCAGTATATAAACATAAGTACGTGAAGGTCAATAGAGTGAATTTCAGTAGGTAAATGTCAGTTGGTGAATAACACAGTATATGAATGTCAATAGGTGCATGTCAGTAGGGTGAATGTCTGTACGTGAACATCAATAGGTGAATATGAGTAGGTGAATGTCTGTACGTGAACATCAATAGGTGAATATGAGTAGGTGAATGCAGTAGGTAATGTCAGTAGATGAATTTCGGTAAATGAATATCAGTAGGTGAATTAGGGTGAATGTCAGTCGATGAATGTCAGTAGGTTATGTTAGTAGGGTGAATATCAGTCTCTGAATGTCAGTAGGTGAATGTCAGTGGGTTAATATCAGTGGGTGAATGGAAGTAGGTGAATGGTAGTAGGTGAATGTAAGCTGGTGAATGTCAGTGGGTGAATGGTAGTAGGTGAATGTCAGTGGGTGAATGGTAGTAGGTGAATGTAAGCTGGTGAATGGCAGTTGGTGAATGTCAGTGGGTGAATGTCAGTTGGTGAATGGTAGTAGATGAATGTCAGTAGAAGAATGTCAGTTGGTGAGTAACAGTAGATGAATGTCAGTGGGTGAATGGAAGTAGGTGAATGTAAGCTGGTGAATGTCAGTGGGTGAATGGTAGTAGGTGAATGTAAGATGGTGAATGGTAGTAGGTGAATGTCAGTAGAAGAATGTCAGTTGGTGAGTAACAGTAGATGAATGTCAGTGGGTGAATGGAAGTAGGTGAATGTAAGCTGGTGAATGTCAGTGGGTGAATGGTAGTAGGTGAATGTAAGCTGGTGAATGTCAGTGGGTGAATGGTAGTAGGTGAATGTAAGCTGGTGAATGGTAGTAGGTGAATGTCAGTTGGTGAATGGTAGTAGGTGAATGTTAGCTGGTGAATGTCAGTGGGTGAATGGTAGTAGGTGAATGTAAGCTGGTGAATGTCAGTGGGTGAATGGTAGTAGGTGAATGTAAGCTGGTGAATGTCAGTGGGTGAATGGTAGTAGGTGAATGTAATCTGGTGAATGGTAGTAGGTGAATGTCAGTGGGTGAATGTCAGTTGGTGAATGGTAGTAGATGAATGTCAGTTGGTGAGTAACAGTAGATGTATGTCAGTTGGTGAATGGCAGTAGGTGAATGTCAGTGGGTTAATGGTAGTAGATGAATGTCAGTAGAAGAATGTCAGTTGGTGAGTAACAGTAGATGTATGTCAGTTGGTGAATGGCAGTAGGTGAATGTCAGTTGGTGAATGTCAGTAGGTGAATGTCAGTTGGTGAATGGCAGTAGGTGAATGTCAGTTGGTGAATGGCAGTTGGTGAATGGCAGTAGGTGAATGTCAGTAGGTGAATTTCTGTGTGTAATGAATGTGTTCTATGGTTATTATGATTCACAGAGACAACTCCAAAACCCATCTCATTTGTGTTATACTGACTTTCCGAAGAAACGTCTAGTTACTGTTATTGAATATAAACATGTTATTTGCATTTGAACTGTAACATTTTGTTCTTCTTTTGTTTTTGTGTTTATGCAGCTATATTTTGATATATTTGTATTTTTCTTTCAGGCTAGACCTATTCCCAATGCCATTGTGGACATTTAACAATCTCTGTGAAACAGTACCAAAAGCATTGTGCAGAAGGTAAATAGAATTCTCTAATTCATCATTTAAACTTGTTCCTTAAATTCCTTGTTATGACACTAAAGTGTACTTTCTGCTGTGGGGTGCCATGTCGGACAGGTGGATAGACTCTGAATCCGGGGTGCCATGACGGACAAGTGGATAGACTCTGAATCCAGGGGTCAAGGTTCGATCAACACTTGCGATATATGCATGTTGGTATTTCTGATATAAAGGTGATGGAAGGTGGGCTCAGAATTGGTGAGCCAATTAAGAAACCTTTTCAACTCAACTCAGGGTTCTCTATAAGGCTGTATGTACTAAGGTTCAAATTTAGTTTGACAAGCAGCCTCCCGCTCTGTGCACCCCCATACCCATATGTACTTAGGTTCAAATATTAGTTTGGCAGGCTGACTCCCCACTCTGTGCCCCCACGCGCGCACCCCACGCGCGCACCTCACCCCTATATGTACTAAGGTTATACTATTAGTTTGGCAAGCTGGCTTCCCCCTCTGTACTCCACCTCATCCCTATAAAAATTATGTGATAAGGTACAAATGTTAGTTTGGCAAGCTGGCTTCCCCCTCTGTGCTCAACCTCATCCCTATAAAAATTATGTGATAAGGTACAAATGTTAGTTTGGCAAGCTGGCTTCCCCCTCTTTGCTCCACCTCATCCCTATAGAAATTATGTGATAAGGTACAAATGTTAGTTTGGCAAGCTGGCTTCCCCCATCTGCACCCCCAACCCCACCACCCGCTTCCATCCCATGATACAATGCCCAAAATTCCTCACTCCAGTTTCACTCTTCATGATTATCTCAGTGGATATCATATCTTATTCTATACCTAATTTATACATCCAATCGTAGACGCTCTTTCGAGTCATGTGACCGTACAATATATTTCCGTATCGGGACGCACGCGCGTACAAAATATCCCGTATTTTGTTCGTATTGTACGCTTCACAGGTTCCATGTTAAACCTATGATAAAGACCGAAACGCGTGAAAAGGTCCGAATAAAAATCAGAACCGACAGGCTTCTGTCATTACCTAACCATAAATTGTTGTCAAGTAATGAAAACCTATCTATTGCACATATTTTTATTTAATTTTCCTTTATAACAAAAAAAAAACACAAAAAACTAGCATAATATATCATTGTTTGAAACTGACCTTCGGTAGTATTTAATCACTGTTGACAACGGAGAAATGGGCATTCTTTCAAGCAAATAAAGCTTGAGAGTAAGCCATGTCGAACACAATATATAAAATACATAGACCTACATGCAATTGTGCTTTCGATGTTCATAGCGACTTGCTTGAAAGCATGAAACAAACGAAAGTTATATCCGAATTATAAATGATTGGTTAAAATAAAGGTATAGAATAAAAAGGTTACTTAACATGGTTCTGTACAATACGGGATATATTTGGACTCGTACACAGCTGGAAAAAATCATATTGGACTCGCCTAACGGCTCGTCCAATATGACTTTTCCAGCTGTGTACTCGTCCAAATATATCTCCGTATTGTACAGAACCATGTTAAATAACCTATAAATATTATTCTGTGCTCATTTGATTTCTCTGCTGTTAAATTTTTTTTGTCTCGAAATGTAATATTAATAACACAGACAGGCCATTATAACGATGGGTTGGGATGCCAGTTGAGAAATTTGCATTTTTCGCATAGAGAACGTAATTAACGAAACAAATAAAATCAATACACAATTAATGCCTGGGACTCAAATAGCATGAATAACAGCTAAACCTTGCCGATACAATTCTTTGTCTAATTATAATTGGTGGAGGGATTAATTAGCTTCGGCCTCCATGACTCAGTAACTAATTAATGGGATCAGGCGAAAGCAGCACTTATGGTTAAACACACAATAAACTCACTTGTTCATTAGAATTGACGAGGGACAATGTTCAGGCTGTAAATTCAAAGTCTTAATTGGACTAAAACATCGCTGTTGCCAGTTGCGTTGTTTCACGAGGTTGGTGCTGATATTGTGATATTTGTTTTTGATTTTTTTTGTGAAATTTTGAAGATAGTTTTTGAATGGTAAATCAGTATTTCAAAACGGAGATGTGTTGAATAGTGCAGCTGAATTCCTATCGTAATTGGACCAGGATATGTTTGTGTCCAGCGTTTTAATGTGTTGGTTTTTAAGTGGTATGTTTGTAACAAGGGTTCATCTGAATATGAAGAAGAATTAGTTTTTAAGCTAATTAAGTTCAATTAATGTTAATTGGGAATTTTTCCCTTTGGAAAAAAACAGAGGATTATTTTTCTTTTTTCGATAATAATCATTCAATTTAGATTGGAATGGAATTTATGTGTGTTATGTGTTATTTGGTTTTGAACTGTACGGAATTTGAAGTGTTATTATTTATGGTGCGGGTATGAGGCCTGTTTCATGAAACATCTTATGACAATTGGGATCGGTATTTCCACCCTTCATTGTTTGAATTTGCTTCAAATGGTGGAAGGTATTCTGTTTTGATTTATGACCAAAATTATCGTAGGTTGTTGCATAAAACAGCGCCCTGGATTGGAGAGGTATGAAAGTATGGCTTTGGAAAGTTTCGAGTTGTAACGAGGTGACTGATTGGCGGTGTTATTAATATAAAATTTCCAGGGGCCATATTGTATAAGGTGTTGATTGCATTAATATTCAGTTGAATCTGTCGTACCATCCCTGTACATATTCTTGCAACATGTGTACTTGTAAGTGAGAAATTGTCAGTGCTTACGGATGGCGGGACTTGTACAGTACTGGTTCTACACAGGAAAAAGTCTACCTCCACAAAATAAAAGAATCTTTTGTCAAATATAGCCTAAAATGTGCTGAAAATGACGTAAAATACCAATTAACCAACCATCCAGCTCAACAATACCAAGACGAATACCAATTGATGGGCATGATGTATCTCCTTATTTGGGTGTTGTGTAAAATGCTGAAGAAACACTGATCATGTATATTGCATGTAAGGCCAAAAAAAAAAATAGGTGTGTTTCCTATTCCTTATTTTTTAAAAAAAAAATTGGAGCAAGATATTGTGAGATTTTACATGTATTTATCTCATAAACCCCATACAAGTTGATGATACAACTGAAAGTTTCTCTGTGATGTCAGTTTACCTCGATATATTGTGATAAATCATTGTTCAGAACCATTTTTTTTTTTTCTTTTTTTTTTTCATAAAAAGTTTTAGGGTTGGCTCCTTAAAAATAGGGTCGGTCGGGCCACCGGAAACACAGGTATTTTTTTTGCATATCAACCATCTGTGCCTATACTTATGGAGTATGTATAAGTCGGTGTTTAATCAAATTCCTTCTTTTGGTATATTTATATAATACGGAGTTGCATCTTTCAGAAGACTGTTTAAACTTAATACCTATCAACAATACTGTCTTCACGTTATTAAAAATAATATTAAAATATAGCATGCAATTTTAGGCTTCTGGCAAAATTAGAGTGGGGAGTGGGTGGGGCGATGTTTACAACACTTGAACAGCTTATGTTATATATTGGGTGGAATGGGAAATGGTGATGAGCAAGAGTATAATGGGTATGAAAAATGGTTACTGGTAATGAACATCATGTCCTCCATCCATACCAGTCGTGGTAATTTAGCTTGTAGTTCTATACCGTATCTCCTGTTTGGAACAACAGTTGGCTGGTCCTTGTTCCTGATTCAAGGTCATGTAACTGTGTAGCAGACGACAATATGGCTGATATTTAGATTCAGACAACTCTTTGGACGCCATATAGAGCCCTGTTGGCAGTGTCTTTAGGTACAGTTCCCAGTCTTCTTTCCCTCCCATGTCACCTCCCACACATGACTGTTCCACCTCAAATGTCACAGTTGATGTTAATTTTTCCGTTAGCATTTTCTGCGATCATTTACTTAATCTCTATTTGTACTTTTATGCCATCTATCGGTACAGAGGATATTTGTTAACAGTATCGCCTGCCTGTTATAACAACTTCACTATGTCATCATCTTAATGACCATAATCCCCCTTTGGTGCCCCTTCCTGTCTCATGAGCGACCATGCTCACTATCAAAATTTCCGACTTTTCCATTAAAAGTTGGAAAATGCTTCTGAAATTAATTAATATCGTTAATGTAATTGTGATTCAGTGTGCAGAAATATCCGTCCCTACTTAAAGGCGGGCTGGCGTGATTTTCGATAGCCATATAGCATAAAATCATTGATTTATCGCCAGCAATGAGCCAGTATCGCTGATGTTTGAGACAAAAGAAATTAGGAGAAAACATCAGTAGGGCTTTATGATGCACATGTTACCATACTTAATACTTTTTGCTTTCGGTCAAGATATCTCCATCTGTCGACATCTTAAGAAATTATGACATAAATATTACGATAAAGTCGACATCTTGCAGCATCTGATGGGTAATATGTATCAGGGGGTGATTGCGTATTTTTTTCAGACATAACATATATTTTGTTATAAAATGTGTAGAAATATGTATTGACGAAGGTTAAATCGGTTCGGTCTCGTGGGTTTCATTTGAAATATGTGAATATATTTTTCTTCCTGCACATCCTGAGACCTGCGGCTTCACATCTACAAAGAAGAATGGATTTTTTTCTCAATTAAGGTACTGGGAGAGAGTGCTTATGAAAAACCCAGGACGTGACCCCATCGGGAAGCAAACACAGGACCCCTTAGTTGAGAGGCATTATATATGTTAACACCTTGGTCGTTACAACTACTAATAAAACAAATGAGTCCTGTTTTACAGCCTTCAGAGTTATGTGTTCCACTGTCTGACTCCTGTGCATTCCATGTTGATATTATGGGTCTGCTAAAGCGATTCTATATAAAAAGATTAGTGATGAGAAAGTATCTTTTTCTGAAATTTAAAGACAATGCTTTTAATTGCTCCCAAAAACCATTGTAGCCCAGGTGCTACTTCCTGTTTCAAACTTACCCCCTTCAAAATTGAAGAGTTGTCGCCAAGGCAACAATTGAAAGCATGCTCCACAGGTGATAATGGTATTCTTTGAAAAACCATAAAAGTTTAATCTGTTTATTACTTTGAACCAAATTAATTGCATTTCACCGCTTGGCTGCGCCCAAGAATCCGAATAAATTTACCCCTATTCATCATCTGTGACCTTCTTAACCTCCAAAATGTTTTTCCCAATAATTATAATCTGAGGTTTCAGCATCCTGAGACAAACAGAAAGAAATCGGTAGTAACTATAAACTTCTATTTCATTGCTAATCACGCTGATGGGGTTGTAATTGAAGGACTTGACACTCTACCGAATTTAGTCTGATTTGTGTCACGTTTTAATTTTGTCTGTTTCATTTACTAAAATTTGATTGGTCAGTGAAATCAAGTGTCTCTTCAAAAGGGATTCATGGGATTTAATGATAATCTCTTTGACCTGACCTAACCTTACTTTTGATGCAAAAGTGGAGAGTTGGGCATTTTTCTATATAAGGAGCTGGGTGATACGATAGAGCTGTGATTCTGGAAAAGGGGTCAAAATTATTCCCATCTTCCCCTATCTGACTGGAAATATGGGTTGTTAATAGTTAAGAAAAAGTTAGTTTAATCCCTTTTTCTTCTTATTTCACTGATTGGTTAATCCTGATATATCTTGCTCGATCATCTTTAAAGCGGATAAATGAGAAGGGATCAAACGATCCAAATAAGGTATCTTTAATATAATATTGTATCCGTTTTTGCATGAAAAATTGAGGCTTGCACATTAAAAGAACAATTTGATTGTCTAGTACATTTCCACTCCCTATACTGATCATTCCGTGTTTAATTCATCGTTTTCCGCAGTATTTGACTCGGCCATGTTTGATGATGCAGAGAGTTTAGGTGACATTTTTTATTCACCCCTGCCGGGTTTATGATGCCGAGGATGCTGAGATTGAGGTGACAGTTTTTGTTATTCCACGCTTGCCCACTGCTGTGTTGTCATTATAATGGTCTTTATTCAGTCTTTGCTGGGAGATCGGATATATCCTTTTAATGATTATGTTGATAATACCTGATATTAAATCTGAATTAATAACTTCACTCCTTTTTAAGGATGAACACATTAATGAAAATCTAATTTCTAATATGTATGAAAATAATGGCCATATGCTTTTAACTTTTTATACAGAAAATAATTAAGATGTATGATAAGAAATAAATAACTGTATATCAAAAAAATGCATCGAAAATGATTATTTTTTAAAAGTGAATAACAAATTCAGTTTCGACCATACAAGCAAAAATGAAACAGTTTTTCGATATTAAAGTGAGCTTTAAGAAAATATAGTCTAAATGTAATAAAAATATGAAGAATGTGTTAAAAAAAATTGTAAAAATTATGAAGACGCAATTAATACCAAAATGAAAACTCTTCATCAATAACGACCTAAATAAAAAATCATTATCAGTAACGACCTAAATAAAAATTCACATCATCAATAAAGCCCTAAATAAAAATTAAAATTATCAATAACGACCTAAATAAAAATTCAACATCTATAACAACTGAAATAAAAATTCAACATCTGTAACAACTGAAATAAAAATTCAACATCTGTAACAACTGAAATAAAAATTCAACTTCTGTAACGGCCTAAAACAAATCATTTTCAGTAACGACTTAAATAAAAATCATTATCAATAACGACCAAAAATGATGATCTGGAATAATTGAAATTAAAGTCGTTATTGCATTTTGTTGTTGTTGTTGTCCGTAACCATGGTTTTGTTTGAAGTGCCACACGTTTGAATAATTAACCAAGATCAAAGGATGCATTTTGAACACATCTAATCAAGTATCTAATTATATTTATCTCAGACTGTGTTATGTTTTACACAAATACAATTCCTTTTATACAAATGAAAAAGTACTAATTTAAAGTCATAAAATCGTAAAAATATCCTTTTTAAGGATGACGCAGAAATAAGATTTAATTAATTTTGCCGATATTATGATTTGTATAATGTTCCCAATACAATGAAGATATGCCTATCACCTATCACAGTTTCCTTACCAGTTAAGCCTGCTTCATTTCCCGCTTTTCGTACAATTTCAGCCATTTCTGGGACAAAAGTAACAAGATTTTGAATAATAAGGCATCTTATTTGAAAAGAAATGGTTTTCATTAAGAGTATGTTTTAGTGTGGATCTATGGATTGTTTGCGAGTATGTGATCACAGGGCACTAGCTTTTTAGGGGACTGGGGCCGGGGCCCCCGGAAGGGGAATTTTGCATTGTTTTCATATCAAAGAGAAATTTCTAAGAAGCACAAATCATTTTTTTTAAATATATGTGGTACTGATAAAGGGTGCCATTCCCATGGCAAATGTACATTTCATTGTTTTTTAGAGGCGAATTTTGTAGCAGAAAAAGGGGGAAAATATATACTTTTAGGTGAGGGGAATTATACCAGGGGCAAAATTTCGAACACAAATCTGGCCAAACGAGTCCCTTCGATCAAATTCTATATCATTTGGACGGCGGCTTTTGTAATGAGTACTTCAGATTTGTGCTAATTCTGTATTTAATGTTATTGCCAAATCGGTCAGTCAGTGATATTTCTTGTTTATTTTTACCTTTATCCACTGTAAGCATGTAATTCAAATTGCCCTTTTAATCTGGATTTGTTTAGCTCCAATAAGACGAAACACTGGTCAGTGTCAAGGATAGTGTCAAACAGCCCCCTATAATCTGTTTAATTCCACTGGGATGAAACACTGGCCAATGTCAAACTGCACCCTATAATCTGTTTTGTTCCACTGGGATGAAACACTGACCAATGTCAAACTGCACCCTATACTCTGTTTTGTTCTATTGGGATAAAACACTGGCCAATCAAACTGCACCGTATAATCTCTTTTGTTCCACTGGGATGAAACACTGGCCAATTTCAAACTGCACCCTACAGTATGTTTTGTTCCACTGGGACGAAACACTGGCCAGTGTCAAACTTCACCCTATTCTCTGTTTTGTTCAATTGGGATGAAACACTGGCCAGTGTCAAACTTCCCCCTATAATCTGTTTTGTTTCACTGGGATGAAACACTGGCCAGTGTCAAACTGCACGCTATAATTTGTTTTGTTCCACTGGGATGAAACACTGGCCAGTGTCAAACTTCCCCCTATAATCTGTTTTGTTCCACTGGGATGAAACACTGGCCAGTGTCAAATTGCACCCTATAATCCATTTTGTTCTATTGGGATGAAACACTGCTTACTTACAGCAGTGAGATTATAGTGTTGCCACACTGGAATACCATGCCGTAGACACAAGATATAATACCCCACCCATTCCCATTATCTTCACACCGGGCCGACCAGTCCTAGCACTACCCTTTATATGGTGGGAGCCATTTAAGTACCATTTTCATTAATTCTTTTGTGCGACCCGGCTGTGGGTTCGAACCCGTGACCATCTGCATGCATGGCAGACACTCTACTATTATAAAGCCACCTCAGTGGCAGCGTGAAAGAAGTAACAATTATGAATATGATAGCTAGCTAGCACTTGATGTACTTTTTTACAATCAATTTTCTCCCATGTTTCTGCACGCCTCATTACATTATCGGCTCTATCAATTAATTTCAATTAATTCCACAATGCATGTTAAATTAAATAATTATGAGATCAAAGGAGGCTGCCTCATTATCGTTAGGAGCAAAATGGTTATTATCTTTTTTTATTGCAATATCATAGAGATGAAGGGGGGAGAACTGGTGGTTATAGTGTTACATAAAACTGTAGGTGTCAAGTGTAATGTTGGTTGCAAGGTTGAATGATGTCTAATGTCTTTTTCAGCCCATTTTAGGTTATATATGACGGTCGATTTTCAGGTAGGAAAGGCATTAGCCACCAACTTTTTTCCTGGGTAGAACCAATACTGTATACCCCCTGTCATCCGTAAGAGTCGACACTGTGAAAGGCAAGTGCTGTAGTCTACAACTCGGAACACATAATGTGGCAGATCCAGTGATGTGATGTAAACTGTCAAAAACGTGACATCCTTTACTTTTATTTCGAAGCGTTTGTGAGTAAAACAGTCAAAAACATTAAAATGGGATAGAAACGGGTTAGACAGTATTAAAATGT
This sequence comes from Cyrtodaria siliqua, assembly GCA_037043455.1. Lineage (NCBI taxonomy): Eukaryota > Metazoa > Mollusca > Bivalvia > Adapedonta > Hiatellidae > Cyrtodaria > Cyrtodaria siliqua. Next base: position 195,935 of record JAWPHD010002660.1, on the reverse strand, counting down.
TGACTTTTGCGACAGTATATCAGTTGTTTAACGGTCGCAAATCGTGTTTAACAGCTCCGCTAAAGAGTCACCATTAAACAAAATTTGTGGCCATTAAACTGATATACTGTCGCAAAATTCAAAATCTCAATACAGTTAACCTTATAGTAACAACAACTTTCAAAACGTTCGTGTTGATCGTTCGATTTGTTAATTTTTAGGAGAACATAACTGCCTGGACATGTCTGGTGTTTTACACTCTTGCATTGCACCGAAACTCTAATATTGAAAGACCATCCTCGTTGGATCATTAACTCTTAGCCTGCTAAGGGCGACTACAACAGCCTTTGCAGCCAGTGTAAACCCAGATCAGCCTGCGAGTAACTCACAGGCTGATCAGGGTTTACACTGTCTGGCTGCTCATCGGTCATTTAACCAAAACACCCCTTTGTAACATAAATGGAATGGTCCAAATTCAAAGAAAGGTCAGTCTATTGTACATTCATAGCGGGCTAAGAGTTAATTAACAAACTGTTGACTATATAACGCTGCAGCTAATATGTAAAGGTCTAAACTGGAAGTTGGTAAATGACGATTAGCAGAAACTTAATTGAACTTCTGAACTATTTCTGTTAATTGGAATTTTTCATGGGGTTAAAATGAGAAGAAGGAAGGAAATTAGTCCACAGGGTTGTTAATTGCTTCGTTTGAAGGAGTTGCTCTTAATTAAAGCTGATCGATCAGAGTTAATTAAACTGCTTGGAGAAACTGCAGCTGATTTACAGATCGGTAACGTGAAATATGTGCAAGGCGGGAAGATACTTAGCGCAGAAATTGCATAAAAAATGCTAGTTGGCCCGACAAGCATGTTTCTTTGTTACAGTACCAGATTTAATTGATTTGATTACTGGTACACTTGATTGATTGAATGCTTTAAGCATCAAATTGTTTTAATGCCGTCAGTACTGCTTCTGCTGCTGCTGCTGATGATGATAGTGTTGTTGTTGCTGTAATAAATAGCTCATTTTCAACACATGTACGGTTATATATGACGGTCAATTTGTATTTATTATTTTTTTGTGGTGGAGGCAGACCACCCACTTTTCCTGGGTAGAACCAGTGCCCTACACCTTCTGCCATCCAGAATCGACACTTCCTCATTTACAAGTCTTGGTGTCAAAATTGTAATGCTTATTCTACAATGGCGCCGAAAGAAAGTTACAAAAGCAGAAAACTTATTAAAAGGAAAAAAAGATTTTTGTTTACACATTTACCCAAGTTCCTAGCGCACCTTAATGTGTTATAATTACTGTTCTATTTAATTTACTAACAAAGTTCTTAATTATTTCATTATCCTACTTTGGGAGCATACAGTGAAACAAAGAATTCTTACATTGTGAGATCATTTGTTAGATATATGTGACAAAGATAGAGAAACGTTTAAAAGAGGATAAAAAATTGTAAAATACACATCAATTATACATGAAAAGTATGGTGGTAATTAAATGATATGGCCTGAATGACAGGTTGTATATTTTGGTCTTATTTAACAGTGGTCTTTGAATCTGGTCTTATTTAACAGTGGTCTTTGATTCTGGTCTTATTTAACAGTGGTCTTTGAATTTAGTCAAGGTTTAAGTAGCGATCATATCTTACGGTGACCTTTTATCCAAGGTGTTAACTCTTAACCCACTAAGCACTATAATAGCCTTTGCGTCCATTGTAAACCCAGATGATCAGGGTATACAATGTCCATCTGCTGATCAGTCATTTCCCCCAAACACCCCTTTGTCACATAAATGGAATGGTCGTAATTCAAAGAAAGAACAGTCCATTATATATTTGTAGCGGGTTAAGGGTTAAATTCTGGTCTTATTTTACTTAAAAAGGACACGAGGCAATCTTGATTTGTTTAAAATGTGCAGTGTTCCCTTAGTTTTTATACATATCTTGCATAATTGCAAGAAATAATATTAATTATTAATATTACTGATTGTTGATTGCACCAATAAAATATTTAAACATGTGGTAAGATAATGAAGAAAAATTGAAAACAAATTTAATTTAATTATATGCAAGCAAGTTTCAATTTAATATGATACTTTATTAATAAGTTGAGGTGGTAATGTTAATGCGCGATATAAACTTCAAGATTGCCGTGTGTCCCTTTAATGTTTAAAATTCTGATCTTAATTGAATAAAAGTCTGTCATGACAGTGGTCCTTCAGCGCTACCCTCACTCTACAATACAGCTACCCTCACTCTACAATACAGCTACTCTCACTCTACAATACATACGTTAAGTATCCTTGAATAAAAATAGATTTTCTAGGGACAGAACATTAGTATCAATGTTTCGAGAGGGTGACGCGAAACTATAGTGTCTTATTCTGTATAGATATATTTAGTTACGATAGTTTTACATTCAACCTTCGATTTCTACTGATATCAAGTGATAAAAATGTCGTTAATGATACCATTAAACCAATCAATCGCGATGCACTTTGTATAAATTAAAAAATATTCTACATTTCTGCATATATAAGAAAATTTTATTTTCCGCTTAGATTAATCTTGAATGCAATGATGCGATGATGCTATTGAAGTTCTGAACGGTGTCACAGCACCTTTAAGGCACATGCGGAGATTGCTACTTTCATTAAAATGGTATAAATAAAACATAATTAAAGTTTAGACCCGTGATTTCATTCGCTTCGCTGATTTGTTACTTCAAATTCCATTGAAAAATGATCCTGTCCAATTTTCGGTTCTTCTTGATTTTGAAAATTGTCACACGCATCAGATGGTTGTTTAATTCGCCCAAAGTGATGCATAAGCGATGAAAAGTTTCGACTAAAATGAGTTTAATATTTTGGTGATCTTAACATTGTAAAAGTACTGTGGACAACTTTTAAAGGAGCACTGGGTGCATGTGTGCTTGTTTGCTTAAAAACGCTGCTGGATTTTGGATAATATTTTCTACAATTAATTTATCTGGTGAGATCAATAAAAAATATATATTTGTCTGTATATAACCTGGTTAAAAAATTAGAAGAATTCACAATTCTTTACTGTCTAAATGAAATTTTGATGTAGTTATACTATTTATCATTTGAGTGATACTTTTCAGGGGACATAACCACTATCTTCAAGATCCAGTAAGCTAGTTATGTGCCCTTGATTATGTACAGCTAGGTTTTCTGAATTCTGGGCACATTTATCTTATGGGTTGATACCAGTAGGTTTTCCTGCAGAGTACATATGGGATTTTGGGGCACATGTTGAATTTGTGGCTTATCTATGCATGAACATTAATATTTTTTTCTGTGAGCATTTTTGTGACCTTTCAGTTTTCTAGACACATTTGGGTTGTCGATTATCTACATTTGGGTTGTCTATGATCAACATTTGTAATTTTGGGGCACATTTAGAATTTGTGGCTTGATAATCGATGAACATTTTGTTTTTTCTGTGAGCAATTTTTGTTTCCTGTCAATTTTCTAGACACATTTGGGTTGTCTGATTTAAGCTCTACTGCGGTAATCATATGGCCAGGTTAGCTTTTTTTTACGATAATGCTCTGTCTGTTGTTGTTTGTTAGCACAATTTTGTTTACGGGATAACTTGAGGGCATTTGGAATTTTCACCAAATGTATTAAGAATGATTGTAATAAGAATGTAGTCTGAGTTTGACAACAAGCATTAGGGATACATATAATAGAGTTATTGACCTTGGTTCTGTCGAAATGGTGAATATGATGGTCGTGGATTGTTACCTATTATCTTTTAAGGTCTGGGATGAGTTCAGCTTTGGGACACCGCGGCAGTGGCTTAGTGGTAAAGCCTCTGCCTCACACGAGTTTGATTTCCAGCCGGGTCACACTGAAAGCCTTCATAAAAATGGTACTAGTAACTCCCTTGCTTGATGTTCACCATATAAAGGACAAAAAGGGTACTGCTAGGACTGGTTGACCCAGTGTCAGTATAATCGTGCTGGGTGGGGTATAATGTCATTTATCACATAACATGTGGTGTGGGAGTGTAATAACGCCATTCGGTATTTTCGATATTCCACTAGTGGTATAACATAACGTTAATGACGTCATGGACATTACGTTAATGTACGTTTTCAGACGTAATGTGACGATGTAAGTTATGTAATAAATAGAATCTAACATTTGTTCTCATTCATTATTGAATTTATTAAACTCGTTAGCAAAAATGATATAATGCTCAACAAGAGTCTCGCATTATATCATTTTGACAACTCGTTTAATAAATTCAATAATGAATGAGTACTCATGTAAGATCCTCTATGTGTCTACAGCGTGGTATTCCAGCGGGGCAGCACTATAAAGTGGAGCATTGAGCTCACTGCTACAAGTAGACACCGTCATGATATAACTGAAAGGTTGTTAAAGGCGACATGCATACATAACATATTTACTTATACTTTACATAGTTGGGCCCTTGATTATATTGAAATAAGTGAATTTTTGTTTGTTTACATAATAACTTAAGAAAATTGTATTGGATCTATTTTCATGTAGGAGTGGAGACAGCCCCTAAAGTGGTTCTTCTTGAGAGTTGACAGGTGTGAATTATAAATGTAATAGGATTTTGAAGTTAATTAAACATTACAAAATGAATGTCTCTCATTACCTATATGTTGGTGTTTCAAGTGGGTTTTCTTAAAATACATGTTTTTTGTTGTTTTTTCTATACTTGTGAGTTTTCTTGCTATATGTGGGATTTCTTACAAAATATGTTAGTTTTTCTAGTTATACATGTGGGATTTTTTACTAAATATGTTAGTTTTTCTAGTTATACGTGTGGGCTTTTTACTAAATATGTTAGTTTTTCTAGTTATACATGTGGGATTTTTTACTAAATATGTTAGTTTTTCTAGTTATACATGTGGGATTTTTTACTAAATATGTTAGTTTTTCTTGTTATACATGTGGGATTTTTTACTAAATATGTTAGTTTTTCTAGTTATACATGTGGGATTTTTTACTAAATATGTTAGTTTTTCTAGTTATACATGTGGGATTTTTTACTAAATATGTTAGTTTTTCTAGTTATACATGTGGGATTTTTTACTAAATATGTTAGTTTTTCTTGTTATACATGTGGGATTTTTTACTAAATATGTTAGTTTTTCTAGTTATACATGTGGGATTTTTTACTAAATATGTTAGTTTTTCTAGTTATACATGTGGGATTTTTTACTAAATATGTTAGTTTTTCTAGTTATACATGTGGGATTTTTTACTAAATATGTTAGTTTTTCTTGTTATACATGTGGGATTTTTTACTAAATATGTTAGTTTTTCTAGTTATACATGTGGGATTTTTTACTAAATATGTTAGTTTTTCTTGTTATACATGTGGGATTTTTTACTAAATATGTTAGTTTTTCTAGTTATACATGTGGGATTTTTTACTAAATATGTTAGTTTTTCTAGTTATACAAGTGGGATTTTTTACTAAATATGTTAGTTTTTCTTGTTATACATGTGGGCTTTTTTGCTATACGTATGAGTTGTCTTGCTTTACATGTGGGTTTTCTTGCATGCGTGTGAGTTTTCTTGTTATACTTGTGGCTTTTCTTGCAATACATGTGGGTTTTCTTGCATACAGGGGTGTTTTGTGTTATACAGTTTGCTTTTCTTACTACACATGTGGCTTTTCTTGCTATACATGTGAAACAGTCTATTAAATCATTTTAGAATTATTTTATCATTAGAATTTTGTGTTTCTGGGTTTCAAGAACCTTGCTACTCAATGTCCAGTAAAACCTCAGTGTGTTCTGAGAATACAATGAGCTTTCAATTAACTGGTTTCATTGGTCCAATTTTTATCAGCGAACCAATCAGAATGCTTCATTCATAATTTCCTTTGGTTGCTTCTATCATGACATCACTTTCTGGTATTATGACATCACACCCTGGATAATTATGACATCACATCATGCTATTATGATGCAGCTCAATGTGTTCTCAGAACACAGTGAGCCTTTTAATTGCTGTGAGCAACAGATTAAGAATATTTGTATCACTCATTGAGGAATGAGTTTCTTGAAATCAAGAATCACAGAATTCTAAAGATAAAATAATTCTAAAATGATTTAAAAGACTGTTGTGAGTTTTCTTGCATACATGTGAATAGTGTTGTGGCATTTCTTGCATACATATGTTTTTTCTTGCTTACAAATGGGTTTTCTTACTATATAATGTGGGTTTGCCTTGATAATGTCTAAATTTGTTGTTTGGACCATTAGGTCTATCATGTATGGTGAAATGACAACACACTCAATACCCGATGTACAACGATGCCTAGATTTTTAAAATATTTCACTTTTAAAAAAAAAAAGGACTTTAACGGTCCTTCCAATTCACCTACAAAAAAATCGGGATCAGCATCAGACGTTATTTAAAATATGACATTTGTACTGGAAAGGTTGTTTAATGTGAGATTTATCCTCAGTTATAATTTAAATGCAATAATTTATACTTGATGCTGCTTTACATTTGATGCTTTTTAGCTCACCTGAACACAAAGTGCTCAAGGGTGAGCTTTTGTGACCGCTCTTTGTCCGTCGTCCATCCGTGAGTGCATCTATGAGTATGTCCATCCACAATTGCTTTCAAATAACTTCTCCTCTAAAACTGATTGGCCAATTTTGATGAAACTTCAATGAACCTTGGGTGGTCTTCTCTTGTTCAAATTATGGAAATCCATGCAGAACTCTGGTTGCCATGGCAAAAACAAATTAGAAAACTTTAAAAATCTTCACTAAAACTACTGGCTTGATTTCTAAATAATTTCACAGAAATGATGTTTGGATGACCCTCTACCAAGATTGTTCAAGCCGGGTTGATTCGTCAAAAAACATGGCCGCCAGGGGGCGGGGCTTATTTTTGCTATATTTCTATATATTTATTTAAAAAATCTTCATATCTGAAACCACTTGATGGATTTCAAAATAATTTCACAGAAATGATGTATAGGTGACCCTCTACCGAGATTGTTCAAGCCGAGTTGATTTCTTCAAAAAAACATGGCCACCAGGGAGAGGGGCTTATTTTTGCTATATTTCTAAATGGAAAACTTAAAAAATCTTCAAGTCTGAAACCGCCTTATGGATTTCAAAATAATTTCACATAAATTATCTTTGGGTGACCCTCTACCGAGATTTTTCAAGCTGGGTTGATTCTTCAAAAAACATGGCCGGCAGAAATGATGTTTGGGTGACCTTCTACCAAGTTCATTCGAACTGGGTTTATTCATCAAAACATATAACGCCAGTGGGTGGGCAGTTTCCCTATATAACTATATGGAAACTTTTACCAAAGTTTTGTGAATGCTATCAGCTATAGGTCATCCATTCAAATCAAAATAGATTTGATAATATAAAATCTTTTACATACAGTGCATAAAACTGAGCTGTAACTGACACCCTGTTGTGTTTTAGCTCACCTGAGCATATAGTGCTCGAGGGTGACATTGTGTGATTAAAAATAGTGTAAAACATGTTGATTCGATAAAAAAAAACATGGCTGCCAGTTAGAGGGGATCTTTCCTTATATCTTTATTGAAAACGGCTACAGTCAGGTTGATTTGATGTTTGAAAGACACTCGACAAAGATTGCTCAAAACATGACTGCTCTCAGGTGAGCGATTTAGGGCCATCATGGCCCTCTTGTTATTTTTTTCTCTCATTAAACTGAGTTACTCAAGCAAGGGGTCAATTAAACATGATTTGTGGGTGATTAAGATGTTTCTAATGATGTCTTTTTGTCAAAAGAATTTTAGTTTATTCTTCCAAATGATCCATGGCATTTGACAACTTTGTAATCAGTGGGTAAAGTCGCTGTATGTTTACGACTGAGATACCTGGAGGCTTGCAACATTGTCGACATTGATGATCTTTCATGCAATTTTATGATCATTAATTTTATAAATTTAAAAATATATCTTGCATTATTAGGAGCACATACATAATACTCAGTAATAAATATGGAAATTAATTGACAAAAAACTATTTAAATGTTATCTGATATGACTACATGGTGGACTAAATCACCTTCATTTAAGTTAGGAACAAGCTAGGCTGTTTATATATACAAATCACTCTCTATGGCGTCGACAGGGTTAGGGTGGTCTCAATGTCGGAGGATTCATCGGGAGCCAGGGAAAAGCACAATGTAGTAGAACTCAATTGGGGGTGTTTGTAAATCAATAAGTTAATGTGCGCGTTACTACTGTCTCGCTGCAAAGCTAGCTTTTATGGCGATATTGTGTCTGCTTCCCATGCAATTTTTCCGAGTTCAAACCCTGATGAGTGTCCAAATTTGTCCTCGTCCTATTGCACACGTGTCCGAGCAGACAACAGGACCATACCCTCTCACTAAGAGCGCTAAGACAGGGAATCAGACTTTGGTTGCATCGGTAAGAAGCCATATGCTACCCGGATAACCAGATGAGTGCCTTTATACTTATCTTCTAGTTAACCATGGCCCTCATTTTGGTGTATTTCTTAGTCGCATAAAAAATTCTATGGTTTGATGTTTTTCCCAAAATGTAATGAATTATCCTTAAATATATAGTGACAATTTTAAATTTAATGGATATTTTAATAGCTATATAAGGAAATATGAAAAAGTTAATGCAGTATGTAGGCAGTAGAGTGTGTCAATTTTTGAAAGGTGCAGCAGTCAATCACATTGCCATCCAGCTGTAGTAATCTTATGACACAAACACTCAGATTTTACTTAATTTTAATCAAATCTATTTTTTGTGATAGTTTGATTCAATACATGACTTGTCATTACCAATGTCAAGGTAGTGTAATATCCCCTAAAGTGCAGCAAGCCTGTACCATGTACATGACACTAATATCAGTGAATCCAGTGTCAACCATGTACATGACACTAATATCAGTGAATCCAGTGTCAACCATGTACATGACACTAATATCAGTGAATCCAGTGCCAACCATGTATATGACACTAATATCAGTGAATCCAGTGTCAACCATGTACATGACACTAATATCAGTGAATCCAGTGTCAACCATGTATATGACACTAATATCAGTGAATCCAGTGTCAACCATGTACATGACACTTATATCAGTGAATCCAGTGTCAACCATGTACATGACACTAATATCAGTGAATCCAGTGCCAACCATGTATATGACACTAATATCAGTGAATCCAGTGTCAACCATGTACATGACACTAATATCAGTGAATCCAGTGTCAACCATGTATATGACACTAATATCAGTGAATCCAGTGTCAACCATGTACATGACACTAATATCAGTGAATCCAGTGTCAACCATGTACATGACACTAATATCAGTGAATCCAGTGTCAACCATGTACATGACAATAATATCAGTGAATCCAGTGTCAACCATGGACATGACGCTAATATCAGTGAATCAAGTGTCAACCATGTACATGACGCTAATATCAGTGAATCCAGTGTCAACCATGTACATGACGCTAATATCAGTGAATCAAGTGTCAACCATGTACATGACGCTAATATCGGTGAATCCAGTGTCAACCATGTACATGACACTAATATCGGTGAATCCAGTGTCAACCATGTACATGACACTAATATCAGTGATTCAAGTGTCAACCATGTACATGACACTAATATCAGTGAATACAGTGTCAACCATGTACATGACACTAATATCAGTGAATCCAGTGTCAACCATGTACATGACACTAATATCAGTGAATCCAGTGTCAACCATGTACATGACACTAATATCAGTGAATCCAGTGTCAAACAATGCTACTGTTACAACACAAAAACATAACTCAGGAGACAACAACTCAGATTACGTTCATGCAACATAATCTGGTGCTGACCAAACAATTTAATGCATATGCACTCAGATAATGAGAAATCTGATGCATACCACACATCTCTAGTGCATACAACACAAATTGATGCATATGGCACAAGCTGATGCATACGACACAAATCTAGTGCACACCACACAACTCTGATTCATACAACACAAATTGGTGCATACCACACAAATCTGTTACCACCCAGATCTGGTGCACACAGCACAAATTGGTGCATACTGTATTACCGCGACAACAAGAGCAAAATGATAGCATTTTATCAACCAAACCTAAATTTTGTTGGCAATATTTTATATTGCAAATATATTCTTGTGTTCCATAATTATAGTGTGGAGATATGGCAATTAATATAAATATTATATATTTCTTTTTTGTATTAATATTATCCCCCAATTATACACCTCAATATGTTCAATTAAGTAATATTTACGTGCGGAAAGCTGTTAAAAAAATTTAATTAACATAATTATACATCTTATCATTACAAATTCAAAAGCAGGGGGGAAACTTTAATAAAAAATACATAGAAATTAGATCAGATTTTGCGAAATTGTTATTGACGATTGACAAATATTGTTATCTGTTTAATTGGGGACCTAGATTAGCAGCGATAATTGAAGTTTTAATTGGTTGAATAATTATCGGGGTGTCTTGTCAGGGCTACTTTATTGTTCCTGGGTCGTCAAAAATATTTTTTTTATCAAAAACAGATCAAATTTAAATGAATGCATTGAATGCCTATAAAAATTGAAGTGCGGTGAAAGGTTTCGTGGTAAAAGTGTGATCTGCTGGAAATCCGGACAGGTGGGTTTGATCCCTCTGGCTGGTCCATCGATGGGGATGTAAATGGGCGGTCCCGTGTATTGGAGTCTATCTCCGTGCACGTTAAAGAACCATGGGATCTGTCTGTTGGTAAGAGTAGGGCGGGCACCCGGATTACTATGTATCCTTGCCCTCCCTCTGGGGCAGCTCTAAATAACTTATAATTGTGAGATATATAATTGGTCCTCCGTGGCAGTGGTCTTGTCAAATATTTCAAATAAAAAAAACATTACTGTTTGTGCTTGCAGGGCTTGGTAAAGGTGAGAAGAAACATAAAAACGTTAAAAACTCTAAGTTTCCCCCCTTCCAAACTCTGCTAAACGAGGAAAACCCTCTAGGACTCGCAACACTATTATCTCACTTGAATACTCATACAAATGAAGGAGGTAGTTCTACTTTTTACCAGACTTTTACTCCAATGCATACATCAATTTATTCTTACCAGTTCTAAATCTATAGTATTTTTGGAAGAGCTCACAGAAAATTTCACGTTGATATAAGATTTTTAGCTAATTCTGCCTCATTTTACACATCATGGGTCTAATCACCACGGGGTTGTATTTTTTTGCCATATTATTACGCCAAATTTTGATAGGTGTCAGGCAAACATGAATTTTTTTTGGATAAAAAATGCAAAAGTTATTTGTGGTGGCGGCGGAGTGGGGATGAAGGTGCTGCGCTTAACTATTAAGAGAGGCGCTTTTATTAGGGAAATACGGTACCAGTGAATCGTAGAAATGAAACATTATTCTTACATAACAAACAGACATACCGTAGATAATTAACATGTTGAAATGTTTGTTTTTATCTTAACTTCTATATCAGTATCCTATCAGTATATGATAGAATGTGTTAACGATTCAAAAAAGTATTCGTTAAGAATTTTATAAATGTGTTTAGTTAGCACTAATGTGCGCAGAACGTTTTTTTTTGATGATCCAAACTATCGTTTCCCCTTATCACAATTCAGGCAGTGTTCAGTAAAGGATAATTGCTGCTCTAAAATTACTTCATTCAACAATAATGTCCCATCATGCAATCTGTTCCTTTGTTCTGTTGGAAATGACGACCCAGTATTAATTTTATACAATTACGTTTACAAAAAAAAAAAAATCGGGCAAAACTTTTGACAGCTCTTCATTAGTGACCTATTACTGCAAGGCTTTCTTTGGGGAAAAAGAAATTAAAGACACGTAATTAACAACTTTTCACCGTATTCGGTCATCCATCTAAACTCAATTTAGGTTTAAAAAAATCTGGTCATTGAGAAGTTTTTTTGGCCAAATTAAACATAAGAAGTATATATATTTTCAGAAAAAAATAAGTTTAAAAATTTTAAATTATTAAAATAATAAATGCTCCCTGTGGTGAGGTGTCTCCAGAGGTAAATCTGGGGCGTAAAAAGGGGGAGTAATTATCGTGATTATTGACAAAGATAGTCATTGAAGTGTTAATGAAGCGAAAAGACGACGAAAACGATTTCATTTAAATGTACACTGAATCTGGTTAAATTAAGCTTTATAGGGAATCGCTACTCATCTGAACAGCTCGAAGGTTTTTATAATTTGTGAATTATTCATGACTTGTACGAAAAGTCTGAATCGTAAAATGTTACTTTCATTAAAGTAATAAATATATGTTTATAGGTAGTTAATATCCCTTTTTTTTATCTGGCTAAATAGAGCTTGTTTATTGCATGGAATATAATAACGCCCAGATTTCAAATAATTATTTACAGGTTTGTGTCGGAAGATATATCCTCGCTCAGGTTTCAGATCATTAAGGAGAATAATAATCCTTTATCACCGTTGTACGCGGTTGTACGCGAGGACTAGTGTGAAAATATAGGATCTATCTATCTATATGTAATAAATAGCATTCTACTAATTAAGTATTTGAGGACATTTTTTTTATTGCCCATTTTTTTCGTTGAGTTTATTCAGGCTCGTAAACCAGATAGGCAAAGTCAGAGTCAGATGCAATGTGTATTCAAATACGAATCTCTAGCTAATTGCACTGTTTTCACAATATGTGACCAGGCAGGGTTTGCTTTAGCCATTGCAGGGAATATAATAACCCCCAGGTTTCAAATAATTGTTTACAGGGTTTGTGTCGAAAAAAACATCCTAGCTCAGGTTTCAGATCATTCAAAGAGAATAAAAAATCCTTTATCACTGATTGTACTAGTGTGAAAATTTGGCTATCCATCTGTGGTAATAAATAGCATCATACTTGAAATATTTGAAGACATTTTTTATCTCTTGTTTTTAGCTCTACTGATCAAAGCTCAGCAGAGCTTATGCCATGTGTGTGCGATGTCCGTCCGTCCATCCATCTGTCTGTCTGTCCATAAACTTTTTTTTGTGGCGACTATACTCCTCTGAAACTACTGGATGGATTTTCATGAAACTTTATAATGGACTATTCTTTCTTTGAATTAAGGCCATTCCATTTATGTGACAAAGGAGTGTTTTGGGGGAAATGACAGCAGTTGGACATTGTAAACCCTGATCAGCCTGCGAGTTACTTCACAGACATGATTTATTAAAGTCCCATAACTCTGAATTATGTTTTTTACAAAATTATGTCCCTTGAGATGATTACTTATTACTGTCAGTTTTTAAAACAGATTTCGAAAAGACAAGCATGCTGTCCTTCAGATAGCTCTCGTTTAAATAAAATAAATCATTTTTTAACTTTTCGAAACTTAAAGGGACACTGTCCGTAAGTAAGCTGATATTGAGCATAATCAAATAACTGTCTGACTTTTATTCAGTGAAATGTATACATGAAAACATGAGCATAGACCCAAATAAGTATTTAGTAATACAATCGTGAGTTTGAAAAAAAAAAAAGTTTTAATTATTATTTGTAAATAATGTGGGACCCACTTTATTTACTTTTTATGCTGATCACGCGACTTCCATTAGCGCATTAGGTTTTCTACATAGTATGTATTGCGTAATATGTAGGGCCCGCATAGCTCAGGTAGGAGCGACGTCGTCTATTACGCGTGAGTGTAATTTTAGTTTGGACTGCTTGTTCAAACTGGCAAAGTGGTGTAAGTTCTTTTTTTCGTACCGCGATTGAATTCCGTCAGTCTTGCTTTTAATTAGTAAATATTCAATACTGTTAGTGTGTAATGTTTGTGAACGTAATTAGTGTGTGTTTTATAAGCTAAAAGTTACGGACATTGTCCCTTTAAGGCACACACTGCACGTTAAAAGGACGATTATCAATAAAACAAACAAAAAATGAAGAACAAAATAAAATATTTGTTGTTCATGTTCAGAAGCTTCGATAAGAATCCCAGTATAAAATAATGTGTTTGCATTAACGAAATGTATGCAAGTGAAATTTATATAGATCTTTATTTTTTCAAAGGTAAATAATGCAAAAATTAGTCCAATAACAAAATCGCCCTATTTCTAACCCAAATCTCAATATTTCTAGCCAAAATCTCCATTATTGATGAGTAGTTTTTTATTTTTTTATATATATATATAATACCATCACTAATTACCTTCTGTGTTTTTTATTCAAATAAGGACACGGTGCTATTAATGTCAAATAGACTTTCAGCAGTTGCCTTAATTAGATTAATTAGTGGCTTTATTTTAAAGACGAATTGTTATTAAGCCATATTTGTCTTTTTGTATTTAGATTAATTACTAGTGATTAATTAACTTAATTAACAGTATTGACATTGATGAAGAGACCTGGAGCTGTTAATTAGCTTTTTATCTTGTTTTGCACTAAAACTGTTTCATGTCCAATGGTATTCCCCACCCATTAATCGACCTTCATGAAGAATTTCGTAATTAGTCGCTCATTCATTAAGATTAATTGGTTATTTTTTTCTTTGTTCTTAATTGTACCTTTTGACTTGAACTCTTTCAAAAATACTTTCCTATTGTATATTAATTAAAAGTCTTTATTGCTAGTCAACAAGGAAAGTCCATGGTGATAATTATAAAGAGATGTGACAGGGCTGGAAAAATGTGCAGCCAGACCGGGGCTCGAACCAGGGACACCTTCGGATTACCGTTCCGATGCTCTACCGACTGAGCTAACCGACCGGCTAATGCAACATCAATCTACCTGTTAGATATCTATGAACCGTGACATACTCCCCCTACAGGTTGAAATTCATCCTCGAATGGGTACAGAGAATCATTTGCATTCTCGGAGTTTACTCAGTCACAGTCCTGCCGGGATCGCCAAATGTCACATGGGTAGAAAATGTGCAGCCAGACCAAGACTAAAACCCAGACCTTCCGACTACCTTTCCGATGCTCTACCGACTGAGCTAACCAGCCGGACAATGCAACATCAATCTACCTGCTAGATATCTATGAACAGTGACATAAACAACAACACTGTTTTGAACAGGCAATGCTGGTGCAGTATAGGTTTACAAAGATATGCAGGTTTATCCTCGACTATGGTCGTTGTGCACCAATTCTTTTTTTCTTTTTTTTTGAAGGACTTATTGCAGACTAGCCGTTTTCATATATATACAGATTCTAGTGTATTAGTGTACGGTTTCTATTTCTAGCATTGTTGTATAGAGTTTATACAGTTTCAGTTCTAGTGGTATTTTATACAGTTGCTGTTTCTGGTGATATTATACACAGTTGCTGTTTCTGGTGATATTGTATGCAGTTGCTAATTTTAGTGATATTATATACAGTTGCATATAATATATATTTTCTATTTCCATTGATATTATATACAGTTGCTGTTTCTGGTGATATTGTATACAGTTTCTATTTTTCGTGATATTATATACAGTTGCATATATATTTTCTATTTCTAGCAATATTATATGCAGTTGCTATTTCTGGTGGTATTGTATACACATGCTATTTCTGGTGATATTGTATGCAGTTTCTATGTGTGTGTGTATTTCTAAGGTTTATAGTCCCTTCCCCATTTAACAGGAATATGTATGCTGTTGTTTTAACTAAACAGTACTGTGTGCTATCAGGTTAGCAGTTACTCTATCATTTTTGAGTGTGGATGTCTCATGTAAAATGAAAGAAAAAAAACGCACACATTATTTTCTATTTAACAGCGTTTGACAGCCTTTTTCAGTGATAAAACATAAATAGGTGCTATTATGAGGGACGGACAGTGATGCTATGTGACATGGAGATCTTGATTGTAATTTACACAAACTCGAGATTGTGTTATTTGTTATTGTGTCTCTCCTTTTCACATGTATACGTAACTGTACAACCTAATTTTGAAGTGCTAAGTAGGTTTCATTGTATTCTTTGTTGGCGAGTAATTAAGCTGACCATAGCTCTGTATAAAAGGTTCACATTGTCAAAACTACAATTATACCTAATTCTCCTAATTACATCACATAAACTTCTAATTCAATCTCTCCATAATTATTGTGGCCATGGCAACCGAATTCCTTTCCACTAATTATCGTGGTCAGACCCAGTGGTCATTTTATTGTCCACTGTTAAAGTCGTTACAAACCCTGTCACATTGTGAAGTGTCAAAGAATATTTCAAGCGAAACTGGCTAATTCGGTGATAGAAGTTTCTACGCGGAACAATTAGACCCCAGGTACCTATATTGTTTAGTGTGAATCAATGTTTACACCTTTTAGTTGTTAATTTCACCCCGGGGGTCACACATTTATATTTCCCCCAAAAAGAAGATTTAATCTCTAGTTGATACCTGTTGAAAACTTTGTAAAATATAGTCCGTATTATCTATTTTTTTATGACAATTAGAGGAGTAGGGATGATAGTAATATACCTGAACATTGGTAAGTTCAAATTTCTTTAATTGGCAATTTGCTTTTTTAATGTCTGTTATTAACATATTCATAAAACATGATTTTTGATAATTAAGGATGCTGGTTTGACCTGAAGGAATATTGGTTTTCAAATTACCTTTTTATGACAATTATTGGGATGGTTCGGATCCTGGTTTATCATGTACATGTATATATAGCATAATGGTTTCAAGTTAAAGGGACACACGGCAATCTTGATTTGTATAAAACTTGCCGCGTCCCGTTATTTTTTCTTCATAATTTGAATGTTTAAAATCATTAACATTAAGTATTAGAATATTTCAAGCAAATTGTTTTTGCATATTACTAACTGTTAATTGTAATTCATCATTTAATATAATACAATCTGTGGTAGAACATTAAAGAGAAAATTGAAAACACAAAATTATATTTATTTATATGAAGACATGTTTAAAGACAAAATGAAAGTGGATATTAAATAGAGAGACTTATTTTTATGCTTGATAAAATCTTCAAGATTGCCGTGTGTCCCTTTAAAAAAGGAAGGGGGTAATGTTTGAACCAGGGTCGTATGATCAGAATCTGCCTCATTTTAATCTAAATAGTACATGTGTAGGGGACAAAACTTGTGGTTGCTAATGACAGGAGTGGAGGAAATGGTAATAAAATTGATTCTTTTTATTGCTAATTTAAGTTGAAAGGTTTTGGGGTGAACAACCTAAATGTTTGAACATTGAGAGCTGAACAGAGAAGGATATGTGTGTGTGAATAAGAAAAAAATGTGGATACATTTTCAGGGTGGTATACTGACAACTACATGCCCATTTTTTAGAGTGCCTGCATGCATGCTTATAATACGGAGGGGAAAATGTTTAGCAAGTTTTTTAGATGAAATAATACTGTATACAAGATATACTGAAATTTTGGGACTTTACGGGCTTGACCCCTACGTTCATTTATTCGTTACGTTATTAAGATATTTGACTGTTATTGATGTGTGTTTAATGAAATATTGTGTCTATGGCAGTAGTTTTTTGATTTACAACCAAAAATGTATTATTTCCAGGGTGCAACAAAAACTTAGTATATGTTGGCTGGTGTTTTCTATTTATAATATTAATTAATGTTTATAGCTAGGAAGGGTACATTTGTTGTACATCATTTTTAGCACATAATTATCTGACAGTCGATTTTTTGTGGTAGAGGCAGAACATCCAATTTTTCCTGTAGTAAGAGTAAAAAGGTCGAGCAAAATTATCAGTTACAACAGTGCACAGACAGTTTATAGTCGGTCCTTTCTTGTGACACCACTCAGAAAATACGGTCTAGCTGTCGGTAAAAATGCCCTCTCAGGCTCTTCTTGCCTACATATTAATTATATAACATAAAACTAAATCAAACCGGAGTATTTCAGTCTTTATTAACTAACTTATTACTAGGAAGTGTTTTTGTGTGTAAGAACTGGTAGTTATAATAATAATAATAATAATAATAATAACTTTATTTCAAGAAGGTAACATATTAAGACATAGCATTTACACAAGTCTTTTTTACAATATGGCCATCTATAAATCAACACTATATAACAATGTAAGCATATAATGCAAGTTGAGTTTATAGTACCTCTGACTTACTTCTAAGAACTAGTTGTACAGTTTATAGTCTCTCTGGCTTACTTCTACAATCTGTGTATAAGAACTAGTTGTACAGTTTATAGTCTCTCTGGCTTACTTTTACAATCTGTGTATAAGAACTAGTTGTACAGTTTATAGTCCCTCTGACTTACTTCTACAATCTGTGTATAAGAAATAGTTGTACAGTTTATAGTCCCTCTGACTTACTTCTACAATCTGTGTATAAGAACTAGTTGTACAGTTTATAGTCCCTCTGACTTACTTCTACTATCTGTGTATAAGAACTAGTTGTACAGTTTATAGTCCCTCTGGCTTACTTCGACAATCTGTGTATAAGAACTAGTTGTACAGTTTATAGTCCCTCTGGCTTACTTCTACAATCTGTGTATAAGAACTAGTTGTACAGTTTATAGTCTCTCTGGCTTACTTCTACAATGGAACAGCGGTGTGGCCTAGTGGTAGAGGGTCGGTCTCACATACGGGGGGTCGTGGGTTCAGTTCTCAGCTACGTCATACCCAAGACTTTATGAAAATGGTACATGTAGCTCCTTTCTGTGACATTCAACATATAACGATTAGTTCTAGGACTCACTCAGGACTGCCCAGCGTCAGTGTAATATGACTGGGTGGGGTATCATCTCGTGTGTCTTCAATGTGGTATTCCCCTGTGACATCACTATGAAGTTCAGCAGTGAGCTCACTGATACAATTAGATGCCGTCGTTACGACTGAAAGAGGACTTTTAAGGACTAAGGACACACCGGACGGACCTGTTTAAAGAACCATAGGAATCTATTTGTTAGTAAGAGTATAGAGCAGGTTCCGGTATTCCTATATATCCTTCCCCTCTCTGTGGGGATGCTATAAATAAACTACAATGTGTTGATGATTTAAATTCAGTTCTACTGCTCAATAACCTACAGTATTTCCCCTAATGTACTGAAACGAAAAATAAACGCAACTCGGGAATTTCCGCTATATATTGTATGTTCAATATGCTGCTGTTTATCGAATGGTACATGGCTACGTAAGACCTTTCTTTTCAGGAAAAAGAAAACTAAAACAACACAACACAGCAAATAGTATTCCTTCGAAGTTTCATTATTGACAGAGTACGTGTTTGGCTCGAGCATGTGAGCAAACTTAGGATTCAGAATTTTGCAAACTCTTTACGTTCAATACAGTACTGAACTGACTCGATGTTTCAAACAGGAACTTCAACATTTATGAATTTCTTGTTACAAAGTGTACTGTGATTAAAACATCTACAACAGCGTAGTTGTGTCCTTTCTCTAACTAACTGCAACTTTTTTTTTACAAAACATTTTGGGATTTCTTTGGAATATTATGTGGAATTATGTGTTCTGTATATAAAATATATAGCGGAAATTCCCAAGTTGCGTTTCTTTTTTGCTTCAGTATAGTAGCGCATCAGTTTTTATGCACCCATTGGCACAATGGCATTTGACGAGACCTTTGGAGCAAACAAACCACTTGTTATAGGTATCAGGAAATAGACCTACCTCGTTTTGTGAAACCAAACATTTATAAATCTTGAAGAAAAAAAAAGCATGGTTTCTTGTTACAAGGTACACACGGCATTGAAATATGATATTAATTCTTTCGCAGATTGGAAGTTATTCTAGTTAGTTAGGTGGAAATAAGAAATATTGAGAAAGAGATTATATTTTAATAAGTTTTGATAATGTTTTTTCTAATAAAATGATATTTTCTTTAAAAAAAAAAAGTTAATGAGAGATCGAAGATCAATTTCTCCATAAAGCGTCCAAAGATGATCATGTTATTATGATTTATAGTTTATAATTAGTAATTTCTGAGGCTTCAGGCATGTGTAATGTGACTAGTATCGCATCTAACAGGTGTTCGGAGGCTGTATTGAATTCGTCGTTATTATGAAAGATTAAATATTTTCAATTCTCTTTGCCGAGAAAAGAAGCGGCGAACTGCGGGGCTTGTCTATAATTATCGTAGACTGACTAATTGTCAGACTAATATGTCTTTCTGTGGTGTCCATAGCAGTTTATTGTTATATGATTCGAGAATGTTATTTTTGATATCTTGCCTTTTGATGATAGTTTGTTCTCTCGGGCTCATTGTTATTTTTAGCTCGACTGATCTCTGATCAGCAGAGCTTATGCTGTGGTGCGGCGACCGTCGTCCGTCTGTCCGTCTGTCAGTAAACTTTTTTTTGTAGCGACTACTCCTCTGAAACTACTGAATGGATTTTCATGAAACTTTACAGAAATGTTGCCCATGAAGTCTAGTTGATCCTAGCAAAAATTCATGTTGATGACCGGAGGCCCCGGGTTCAATCCTCTGTGGTGCCACTGAGTTCCGTCGGTGTGTTCTTGGGCAAGACACTTTTCATTAGCCTCGTCCGTCGGATGGGGACGTAAACCAGGCGGTCCCGTGTATCGGTCTATCCTCCGAGCACGTTAAAGAACCATAGGAATCTATTCGATAATAAGAGTAGGGCAGGTTCCCGGATTCCTATGTATCCTTCCCCTCTCTCTGGGGCAGCTCTAAATAACCTATACAGTGTTAGTGAGCCGTTAAACAACATTCAATTCAATTCATGTTGATATGAAATCCAAGATGGCCACCAAATCTAAAAATAGGTTTTTAAAAAACAAGTTTGTAGCGACTACTTCTTGAAAACTCTAAGTGATATTGATATGGGACTTTTTCTAAAATGATCAGCATGACATGATGTTGGTCCTTGTCGAAAATCGTTTTGATTCGACGTTAAACATGGCTGCCGCAGCGGCCATCTTTGTTTACATAGAGTTATATAATAAAAACTTGTAGCGACTACTCCTCTGAAACTACTTGACGGATTTTCATGAAACTTCACAGGAATGTTGCTCTTGATGTCTTATTGATCCTAGCAAAATTTCAGGTCGGCCGGAAATTCAAGATGGCCGCCACGGCTAAAAATAAATTTTCAAAAAACAAGTTTGTAGCGACTACTTCCTGAAATCAAAATCAATCAGTAGAGCTTCAAGGTCATTGACCTCTTGTTATTATTTGTTTTTTTGCTCCACCATTTAATTTTCATTCTTTAGTCTGCGTAAATAAAATATATATATAATCTAATCTATTCTTTATTTTCGAGCAGCATTTGTTGTTTGAGTGTATTGAAAGAGGTAAAGGCAAATTATCCGTTCTCAAAAGGATAAAAAGCAACTTCATTTCTGAAAGACAGAATTATTAGCTTACTGTAAAGAAAGTTAGATAAAATAAAAGTTGTACATAAAGCATTCACGATTCGCGACATTAATGCACAAATGTCTATGGTATGAAAGAAGAGGAATCGATCATAGGTATCTGAACCGTCTTTGTACCTGTTTAAATCAGAATCTCAGTAGAGTTTCGGTTCCAATAAAACAGTTATACCTCGAGTTTGAATTTCCAAACTTCACCAGATTCCCTCGAAATATTCTTTTAGTATTATTAAGAGGTAAATTAATTTACGAATAGGAACTATTTATCTTTCAATCCAGCTGTTTTATCTCTTTTTTTATACTTTGTTAATTCATGTAAATATTTCAAATAAAATATGTTTTAAACCAAATTCTACAAATTCTTTTCAAGAGATTTTCGGATTGAGCATAATTAATGCTTTCAGACCTCAGATTTTGAGAAAATGAATTGTTATATATTTTCAAGAAAATGGTACTCAAACTATACAATTAATCTCTCAAACCTCATTTCAGGTGATACAGTCATGGTTTAGATGCCCAAATCTTGATTTCTAAACACAAAATGGATAGTAGACACATGACAGCAAAGAGCAGACGGGCAGGGTACCAGACGATCTTTGTTGCCTAGCAACCGGGAACTAGCATGGCGCTGGAATCTACCAGTCAATACGGTGTGGGTGACAATGCCTTGTCAAAGGCAAAGTCTTTATTCGCCGACAACAACGACACAGTGGAGGCAGCGTTCAGTTACCCGTACAGCTCGAACGGGAGTTTCACATCAGTTTTCAGCAGCACACCACATACAAACTCAGTATTAAACTCTTCAAGTCTCAGTCATTCCACCCCGATCCTTGCAGGAGCAAAATTCGAAATGAAGTCCACGTCTTTGTCCAACCTCCAGGATAAGTTTAACATGAACAGTGAAATCAGTATTGAGTCAGTGTCGGTGAGTACAGACGGTAAAAGTGACAATTGCGAAACTTCTCGATCTGGACTTACAGGAAGTAGTGGCATGAGTGAAGGCACATCGAGTAAAATGGTATACGATAGCATTGTCAGTAACGGTGCAGGGTCGGACGAAGATTTCTCCGATAATGAAGATTTAGTGGAGTGTGGAAACTGCGATAATGAGTTTCAGAGTCTGCAGGAATATATGGACCATACGTGTGCTGGAAATAGGAGTATGGAAAGTGAGAAAAACGAAAGTGAAGCGAGTACGGGGAGAAACAGTATTATGAACAAAACTTGTGACTACCTGAAAGTTAAAGATAGCGCTAAAGAATTAAGTGACGTGGAAAGCTTTGATGGAAAGATAGTTTACAACCCTGACGGATCCGCGTACATAATCGAAGGTGACTCTGACAGCGATATGGACTCGGTCGATCTTCCTCAAAGGGAGGGGGTCATTATAGACAGAAAATGGAAAACAAATGAACCTTCGCCGCAAGCTATTCCTCAAATAGACAATGCGTTTTTTGTTCCAAGAAATCCAAATTCGTTCATGAATAACATTTTTATGTTGCCTCATACTCAACAAACAACACCCATAATGCATAGCTATCGAGTTTATGATCTTCGATCAGGAAAACATAAATCTCAAAACTCAGGTGAACCTGCTGGCGATCACAGTAATTCCAAATCACCCATTTCTAATCCAGAATCATCTACCTCAGAAATGTCATCTTCAGCATCCGCATCAGGTTATGTTCCGTCATCGTCTCAAGTGGTGTCGGTCCCTACCAAGCCCATCCTCATGTGCTTTATATGTAAGCTTTCATTTGGGTTTTCTAAGTCTTTCATATCTCACACAACCAATGAACATTCAATGACCCTTACAGCGGAGGAAAAAGAAATCATGTCACAGAAAAATTCTTCTGCGATTATTCAAGGAATCGGCAAGGGTAAAGAGCCTCTCATATCCTTCTTGGAGCCGATAAAATCCACGGGTGGTAATGACTCAGGATCAAAACTTAACAATTTGACGGACTCGAACTTGGGAAAATCTAGTTCCATGAAAGAAACAACAAGTGTCAGTTACGTGTATACAAAACCCAAATTATCTGAATCATTCAAAGATTCTAGTTTGAATTCCAGTCAAAATTCACTAGTTAAGGACTTGTCGATTAAGGAAATTAGGGACCAGTTAGGGAACCTTGACAGGGACAGTCCCAGTTCTGCCCTTTTCAAATCTTTATCGCATAAAACACTGAATTTTGAAAAATCTGAACAAAGTGTTCAAATGGAAAGTAAGAAATTAAAACTTGATCTTAGCGACTCGGATTCTCAATCTCAGTCTAGTTTTCCGGTCAATCCGATGCACCGGTTTATGCAAGACGATTTCACGAGCGCTTCTCAGTCAACAAACTCCTACTTGCCATCCTTTACATCTCAGAGACCCGGATTTTACGGAATGTGTGAGGAACATCCCAATGGGCGTGCACAAGGTGTAGAATGCCCGAGCTGCGATATGGTTCTCGGTTCGTCACAGTCACTCGGTGGTCACATGACCATGATGCATTCGCGAAACTCCTGCAAAACATTAAAATGTCCCAAGTGTAACTGGCATTACAAATATCAGGAAACTTTAGAAATCCACATGAAGGAGAAGCATCCCGAAGGCGAACAAAAGTGCATGTACTGTCTCACGAGCCAGTCTCATCCGCGACTGGCACGTGGTGAGAGTTACTCTTGTGGGTATAAACCGTATCGCTGTGAGGTATGTAACTATTCCACAACGACCAAAGGCAATCTCAGTATTCACATGCAGTCTGACAAACATCTGAACAACGTACAAGATCTGGCTAATGGCGGCGGAGAAATGAATCTATCCCAGCATCCATCTCACCCCTCGCAGCAGATGCCCCATGTTCCATCTCCACAAACACCTCGGTCACAGACACCGCAGGCTAAAACCCCGCCCCACCAACAGCTAATACAGCAACAACAGCATCATCAGCAACAACACCAACAACAGCAACAACAGCAGCAACTTCAGCATCAACAACAACAACAGCAACAACAACAACAGTCTCAACAATCTCATGATAGTTTAAAGAAAGCCAAACCTAAACCAACATGGCGTTGCGATGTCTGCAACTACGAAACTAATGTAGCGCGAAATCTACGCATTCACATGACAAGTGAGAAACATACGCACAACATGATGGTATTACAGCAAAACATGAAGCACATGCAGCGAGACATGCAACTGCACCAGATGAACCAGCTCGTGATGCTCCAGCAGGACCCCTCATTCCTCGGTCTTGGAGGGCCCATACCCGGTGGCATCACCTTCCCGTATGACGGGTCACTTAATATGATGGGCGGACTCGCCACAGGGTTTGGAGATGCTCCGATGGATCTGAGCGTCGAAAATGGAATAGGCGGAATAGGACCAAACGAAGGACATGAGTTACAGGATGTCAACAGGCTGTTTCAATGTTGCGTCTGCAACATTTACGGGACAGATTCGTTGGAATCCCTTCATCAGCATTTACAGCATGATCGTAGCAAGTCTCACGAGAGCGAGAATATATCTGTTTCAAACGGCACATACATGTGTAATCTGTGCTCTTATAAAACTAACCTTAAAGCAAACTTCCAGCTTCACTGTAAGACGGACAAACACTTGCAAAGACTTCAGCTTGTCAACCACATAAAAGAGGGCGGGGCTAACAATGAATGGAGGCTCAAGTACCTGAATGTCAGTAATCCCGTGCAGGTGCGGTGTAATGCGTGCGACTACTACACAAAC
This sequence comes from Cyrtodaria siliqua, assembly GCA_037043455.1. Taxonomy (NCBI): domain Eukaryota; kingdom Metazoa; phylum Mollusca; class Bivalvia; order Adapedonta; family Hiatellidae; genus Cyrtodaria; species Cyrtodaria siliqua. The sequence continues at coordinate 170,838 of JAWPHD010002660.1, read as the reverse complement.
AGCATCCATAAGCTTCAGATACACACGGGAAATCCGCGACACGAGGCGAGCGGACAACTCTTCTGCCATCTCCAAAAGCAAGAGATCAAAGTGGCAGCCGCGGACAAGTACTATCACTGCACACTGTGCAAGTTCAACGCACGCACAAAACTGGGTCTCATGCAGCACGTGCATTCTGTGCAGCACCTGCACAGCGAGAGCATGAAGCAGGTGGAGATGCGAGAAACGGGACAGATGGAGATAGACATCGGAGACATCTTCTCTGTCAGGGAGATACAGGACAAAGACAGCTTCAAGTTTGATGATGAAGGTAAGTCTAGTAGTAGACTAAGTTTTAGGTCAAACCTTCTTTTGACCACATGTGTTAGAGCGCCACCTAGATTACATGATAAAAAGTTTTTAGACACACCATTTTGGGATCCTTCAATAAAGCTTAAAATTGGGTTATGCAGGAGCTATGTAAAAACTGCTCGTAGCAGTTTATTAAACAAATAAAACAGTCTATAAATAATTTCAGAATTTTAATTTTAGAATTTTGTGATTCTTGGTTTCAAGAAACTCATTTATGATTACTCAATGAGTGTCTTAATCTGTTTCTCACAGCATGACGTGATGTCATAATAGTATGATGTGATGTCATAATACCAGGATGTGATGTCATAATACCAGAAAGTGATGTCATGATAGAAGCAACCATATGAAAATATGAATGAAGCAGGTTTCAACCAAATGAAAATATGAATGAAGCATTCTGATTGGTTCAGTTATAAAAATTGGACCAATGAAACCAGTTTACATTCTCAGAACACACTGAGGTTTTACTGGACAATGAGTAATGAGGGTCTTGAAACCCAGAAACACAAAATTTTAATAATAAAATAATTCTAAAATGATTTAATAGACTTTATAAATGAACTCTTAAACATCTATTAGAAACTTCGGGTTGTCAAAAATGATGACTGTAATTGTAACTGCAAAAAAAAATGAAACCCCTGTTTATAGGATAGTGTTTTGCATTATAATAACGATGATGTATATTATCTTCTTCAATTGTATTATTTTCTTTCTGTTCTATCCCTCTCCCATCTCAATCATGTTTTGATTCTCTTTCCTCATTCCTGCTCGTCTCTTGTCTCAGTTCACTCCTCTCATTCATTTCTCCCCTCTCTCTTCTTCCCTGTGCTTCTTCCAGTCTGTCTATGTCTGTCTGCCTGCTGCCTGCCTGCCTGTCTACCCTGGACGTCCATCCATCTGTCCCTCCGTCAGTGTGACTATAAACCTGCTAAATATGGCTACATAATAACGTGCTTTAGCCACATAAGAATACATTTGTGAGAAAGTATGTCTGTCTGTCTGTCTGTCTGTCTGTCTGTCTTTATTGCTATCATTTTCCAATTTCGTGATTCTGTTGTTTGTATGCAATATATTCTTCCAGTTCTGTAAGGTTTTATTTTATGTTTTCACATGCCTTTTGTTTCTCTTTTTATTAAGAAAGTAAAAAAAAAAACATTCAGTTATGCAAGCTCTCAGAACAGATTTTCAAATGATGCAAGCCTTTAGAACATTTGTTACTTCACATAATATAATGTGACTTTCTAGAATATAGAGAAACAAAAATTTCAGTATTCTTTCCTTCTGTAGTACAAGGGAGACAATTCAAGTTTTCACTGCATAGAAATCTTGCAAGATTTAAGAAAATTAAAAAACCAATACACATATATACAAGTAGATTTTGTAATTATTTCCATTAATATAATGCGTGTGTCAAAGACGGGGAGCAATTTCTTATGCTAGAATAAGTATCTGTACGGATAACAAATTTAATGGAGCAATTTACTTACGCAAATAATTGATATACGTTCGCCATAAAACAAGTGAAAAATGCTGTTCGAACCCAGATTTCAAATCAAATCGCAATATTCCAGTTTAAGTATTATCCATTTCGTACTTACTTACAGAATTGAATATTTTTGTTTCCATGGTAACTAGACAATCGCCGTGGCAAACTTATGTAACAATTGGGCCCTGAAGTTACATTAATACACGACGAGAGGCGTTCAATATTTTTAACAGCAATTTTTAAGTAAATGTAATTTTGATATATGGTCGTTTTATGTGTAATGGTGGCTTAGGATAGGTTTGTATATCAAACAAATTGTAGCTGCGATAATAAACTGTCTTAATTTGATTGTTTTCAGGCATGTTTCGATAATGCTTTGTCATGAAATAGAAGTAAGTATCGGAGGATTATCCGATTTTTTTTGCAGAAATATTGATTTGGAAAGTTTCCTGGGGTCCGCAGCATGCTCAAGCATAATTTGGAAAACAGAGAATTTGATTAATAGCTGTATGCATGAATTATTTTAGATGTATGTAGACTGTTATATTTAAAGCTATTCCGTAGAGTGTTTTGATATGATGTGGTAAGTTTTTGGCACTTATTGCTGCTAGTGGAGAACAGAGAAGGTTACAGATGCAGCAGACGACAAAAACAGGGTTAGAAAGTATAAGAGTGGAATTGTAATGGATAGATGGAGGGAAAAATGGAGGAATGAAAGCTGTACAAAATGAGCAGACTATAAAGTACAAATGTTCCCTCTTGTGAAAAATGTTAGGTTAGTAAATGGATGGAGGGATGAAATAGATGATAAAAACAGATTGGTGACTTCTGAGGGAAAAAAATATTTTGAGACCATGGGGCTTCAGCAGGGCCAAAAGTGCATGGTTCTACCTCACTAGTACTTAGGCTTCCACAGTGCCACTAGAGCATGAAAATGCCACTAGCACACTGAGCCACCGCAGTGCCACCAGAGCATGGGACTGCCACTAGCACATTGAACCACCGCAGTGCCACCAGAGCATGGGACTGCCACTAGCGCAGTGCCACCAGAGCATGGGACTGCCACTAGCACATTGAACCACCGCAGTGCCACCAGAGCATGGGACTGCCACTAGCGCAGTGCCACCAGAGCATGGGACTGCCACTAGCACATTGAACCACCGCAGTGCCACCAGAGCATGGGACTGCCACTACCACACTGAGCCACCGCAGTGCCACCAGAGCATGGGACTGCCACTAGCACACTGAGCCACTGCAGAGCATGGGACTGCCACTAGCACATTGAACCACGGCAGTGCCACCAGAACATGGGACTGCCACTAGCACATTGAACCACTGCAGTGCCACCAGAGCATGGGACTGCCACTAGCACACTGAGCCACCGCAGTGCCACCAGAGCATGGGACTGCCACTAGCGCAGTGCCACCAGAGCATGGGACTGCCACTAGCGCAGTGCCACCAGAGCATACTAGCGCAGTGCCACCAGAGCATGGGACTGCCACTAGCACATTGAACAACCAGAGTGCCACCAGAGCATGGATCCACACAATGTCTACCCTAGAGCATAGATGTTCCCAAATTTCCACTAAAACAGGGGCTACCACAGTATCAAATAAAGGGCGAATGGCCATCTGAAAAACTGAAGAAAAAAACAATGAAAATATCAAGTATGGCTTTTGATTCCACAATAATTGAAGGAATCGTAATATTAACAGTTTATATAAATCGATAACAAAGCGAAAATGCATCTTTTTTAAACTGGAAACAGGTTGTTAATCACATCACCCAGACTAGTCTTGTTTATGAAATACTTGAACCCCATACAGTGTTATTACATTACGTAATAGTAAACGCGAAACTTAACTATATATACAAATAAAAAAATCTAATACCACTGCTACACATTTATCCATCGAAATTTCTAGATATTCAAACATTTTGTCAGTGGTGTTTATCTTGTATGGAATAGTTCATTATGCCGTGTACCTTATTTGCATATTAGAAGATGGAAAAGCTAGGAGTGGGTGTCAGTTTAACTTCCCTTCATTGTCTATCATGTCTAAAATGAGCTCTAACCTAATATGGTTTGCCAATGTTTGGGCAATTGATTTACGTATTAGCCATCGTTTTAGTGCTGATGCTTTGGCTGTGAGTGACTCTTGTACAGAAATAGATAACTTAATCAACCCTTGTGTTCAGCGACCAAGCACGGAAAGGAGAATGGTGACCTTTAAAGACAAGTGTCCTCTTGGTGCAGGTTTTATTTATAATTAGCCGACTTGTTAAAACAATGGTCTTTTCACACAGGTGGCCTTGGTCTGTAAAATTAACATCACATGTGCCAATTAAAAAGTATAGGTTTATTCATGGGTTCTTAAAATACCCGTGATTGAATATACGTAAAATGAATTATGAGTTGGTAACTCTACATATGTTGTAAAAATGTGGCTGTTTGCGGGATAGTGACTTTAAAATTCTGTTGTGCACTGATTTCAAGATTTATAACCACTGGTACTGCCCAACCCTTCTCACGTTATCTTCTTGACAAAAAACATAATTTATTCATACACAAACTTCATCTTGTCAGAATTCCAGCAATACTCCTATTTTAGTTTTGCATATATAGCAGCGATAACATAATTGATGACTTTAGTTTTACTGATGGCTTCACTTTTGGCAATTCAAGACCATCACAGACATAGGTTTTTCTTTTAGAACAAGCTTATTATAGCATTTGTTACCACTGTATTAATATTGCGAACAACTTTAGTAACATCAGATACCACTTTAGTTACATCAGATACCACTTTAGTGACATCAGATATCACTTTAGTGACATCAGATACCACTTAAATAACATTGGATACCACTTTAATAACATTGGATAACACTTGAATAACATTGAATGCCACTTTAGTAACATGAGATACCACTTCACTTATATCAGATACCATTTTAGTAACACCATATACCACTTCAAATAATGTTGGATACCACTACACCAGATACCACATTAGTAACATCAAATACCACTTTAGTAACCTCAAATACCACTTTAGTAACATCAGATACCACTTCAAATAACATGGGATACACCTACACCAGATCCCACTTTAGTAACATCAGATACCACTTTACTTACATCAGGTACCACTTCAGTAACATTGGATATCACTTAAAAACATTGTATACCACTTAAAATAGGATACCACTTCAATAACATCAGATACCACTTAAATAACGTCAGATACCACTTCAATAATTTCAGATACCACTTTATATCATTGGATACCTAATAACATTGTATACAACTGTAATAATATTGAAACACCACTGGTTTAAATTGAAAACTCTCTTTTATAACTTTGGTCTCTTATGAAAGTGTGTTCTTTTAACCGTTGGACTCCCATAACAGTTGTCTCTTATATCACAGGGATCTGTTAGTTGGTTCACCAATTGAAGAAGTCTCTTAATACAGTATTTCAAATTTCTATGACTGGGTTTGGCTTGAAGGATGGGTATATATTATAGATGATTCACATGTTGTTTTGTCTCCTCAAGTCTTCCTTATTATACATACGTGATTGCATTTTGTCTGTTATTTCTTCAGTTTCGAAATGTTTATATTGTTATTTTTTTAAGGTTAATGACACCATCTAAAGGCATATTCATTAATTTCCAAATATAGAAATGAACAAAGATATTGACATATGAATGATTAATCTATTTATTTGAAACCCTCTGCACAAAGTAATAAAAATTGATTGTAGATGGAAAAACAAGAAATCTATGTTTATATAGTAATTTGCGAAGACTTTCTTTAAAATCAAAAGGCTTAGAAATTTTTCAATTCATATTTACACATTAAGACCCTTTTGTCTGGTGGGGAATAAAAGAAAAAGAATCTACAAAGGCTGTAATCAGTGGGTTCCCAGGCAGTAAAGAAAATATTCTATTAAGCAATAATTGGCTACCATATGATTAATTTATACCATTCATCAGAGAGGAAGCGACTTTTGTTTGTTGAATTTTCAATAGTTTTTGTTACACTTTTCTATAACGACACCGTCTTACAAAGTCGTGGTCCACTTTGAATATATGCTGTGTTTTAGTTTACCGTTTAAACATCCACGATGAACAAAGCATTATTTTTTCGCTGTAAATGACTGATTGAAATTTTGTTTGATTACCCAGACCTCTGGGTATTTGTTTAACGCCATATTTGTACAACATTGTATTAAACTCTTCTTGTTCAAACAAACACGTTTAGATCAAGCTATCGTCTTTGTACTAACCTGTGAGAGAGCTAATGAGTCCTAGGCACCAACAACAAGGCTTTAAAGACAAATATCGTGTTTGCATTTCGGACTAAATTCTCGTTCGTATTTTATAATTTATCTCCTCCGCAAATTAAACTAATGAACTTTGGAGAATAGTGTGCCTTTCCTCAAAATATGCACCCCACCAAAGTTACTCGCGGGCTGGTCTGGGTTTACAATGGACGCAAAGGCTATTATAGTCGTGCTTAGTTGGTTAAGGGTTAATTTTTTCTAGAAAAAAGCCTGATGTGAGTTGGGAGTTGTCTGTCAGATGGGGATATAAACTGAGTGATCTCATGTATCGGAGCCTTTCCTCCAAGCACGTTTAAGAACCATGATAGCAATCTGTTTGTATATAAGAGTATGGTAGGTTCCCAGATTCCTACGTATCCTTTTTCCCTCTCTGTGGTGGCTTTAAATAGCCTATAATGTGTTGGTTAGACGTCACAAAACATTCAGTTCAGAAACTTCATGCCAGTTGTTCTATCTCAATTCAGTAACTTCAAGTGACTGGTTCTGTTTCAATTCAGTAACTTCATGTGACTGGTTCTGTTTCAATTCAGTAACTTCATGTGAATTGTTCTGTTTCAATTCAGGCAATTCATGTGACTGGTTCTGTTTCAATTCAGTAACATCATGTGACTGGTTCTGTTTCAATTCAGTAACTTCATGTGAATTGTTCTGTTTCAATTCAGGCAATTCATGTGACTGGTTCTGTTTCAATTCAGTAACTTCATGTGAATTGTTCTGTTTCAATTCAGTAACTGCATGTGAATTGTTCTGTTTCAATTCAGTAACTGCATGTGAATTGTTCTGTTTCAATTCAGTAACTTCATGTGAATTGTTCTGTTTCAATTCAGTAACTGCATGTGAATTGTTCTGTTTCAATTCAGTAACTTCATGTGATTGGTTCTGTTTCAATTCAGTAACTTCAAGTGACTGGTTTTGTTTTAATTCAGTAACTTCATGTGACTGGTTCTGTTTCAATTCAGTAACTTCATGTGAATTGTTCTGTTTCAATTCCGTAACTTCATGTGAATTGTTCCAGAAACTACATGTGACTGGTTCTGTTTCAATTCAGTAACTTCATGTGAATTGTTCTGTTTCAATTCAGTAACTGCATGTGAATTGTTCTGTTTCAATTCAGTAACTGCATGTGAATTGTTCTGTTTCAATTCAGTAACTTCATGTGAATTGTTCTGTTTCAATTCAGTAACTTCATGTGAATTGTTCTGTGTCATTTCAGTAACTTCATGTGAATTGTTCCAGTAACTTCATGTGAATTGTTCTATTCATTTAAATAGAAATCAGTTCTTTCTTTTTTTTTTAGCTTTTTTTTTTAATAATGAAAACTCAAAATAAGAAGTTAATAACAGTCAGTGAGATGCTACACCTGTGGTGCTCGAGTCCCTCCTGTTGATTGTGTAATATTTCTTTTAAAAGCTTGTTTCTTATTTTTTTGTAATTTATAAAATCTGAAATTTCTCAATCTGAAACATTAAACCTGTTAGTATACCTCCCAGTGATCCTATAATGCATTTTATCTTGTTTTTTGTTGTTTATGAAAATTCTAAATAAATGCACAAATACCTCTCAAATTTGAAACATTAAACCGGATAATTGCTGCAATGGAAATTATACTGTTCGTTATAATGGCGTGTCTCTCGCTAAACAACCGTAAGGACATGTTATGTTGTGGCGTTGTCTGTCTGTCTGTCTGTCCATTACATTTTTACCTGACAACTGGTTGTGGCTAATACCTTTCAAAGTACAAGGTCTACTTTCACCATGATCCAATAAAGGCCATTAACTCTCTGGTTCCTTTTTTTTTTTTTTTTTATTATTCCCCTTTGAAGAAAGGTTTAACCTGGAACTTAACTTGCCTTTTACAAGTGATTGAGGCTGATAACTTCCAAAGTATTAACCCTTAACCCGCTAAGCACAACTATAATAGCCCTTGCGTCCATTGTAAACCAAGATCAGCCTGCGAGTAACAATGTCCAGCTGCTGATCAGTCATTTCCCCCAAAACACACCTTTGTCACATAATTCAAAGAAAGAACAGTCCATTATATACATGTAGCGGGTTAAGGCTTAAAGGGACACACGGCAATCTTGAAGTATTTGAAATTGGTTATCTTGATTTATATATTCAGTATAATTTTTACTTTTACCCTGGTTACATTTAAATAAATCAAATTTTAAGTATTCACTATTTCGTCTTATTATACTTCAAGTTATAATATATTACTGGTGCAATAATATCAAAAATTAATAATATGTAAAAACAAAAGGCTTAATACAATTCTTATAATTAACATTAATGATTGAACAAATGCAATTTATGCAGAAAAACTAACGGGACGCCGCTAGTTTTTAAAAAATCAAGATTGCCATGTGTCCCTTTAAGTGTACAACAATGAATCTTTGCCTTCATCTTCAACATGATCCAATTAATTCATCTGATTCATATATTTTTTAATTCCCTTTGAAAGAGGTTTTAACCTGGAAATTAACCTTGCCAACTACGGGTGTATATGCCCCGCTAGGCGGTGCTCGTGCTGTTTGTTGTCGAGCCACTTTACATAAGCGTCACATTGTGTTAAAAGTTAACCACTGAGTATTTTACCCCAGTCTTTTAGATACATATTGATGACCAATATACTAACTATAGAAACTAGGTCACAATAACTGACCTTGACCCATTAAAGTAAAGCTCAGGTAAGATCAATTTCAACTTGATATGTTTAACCTGTTAATTATTAACTCCTAGTGGATTTTGAACATGAGCATTCCTGTTGATTTTTTAACTAACGAAACTTCACATTTCGAGCGGTCAGGCAAGACTAGTGTAACTACATATGAATAAAGAAGGAGATACAATAGTTCTGCACTAAACCCTCGATTTGTAAAAAAACAAACCTTTCAGTGATCTGTTTTTTTGTATTCTAAGGTTATTTCTCTTTTTGTTGTTTGGGAAAACTCAAATTTTATATTAAATTTAATATTTTATTTTTTATTATTATGTCTAAAAAATATGTAATTCTTAATTTAAAGAAATTTAATCTGTAGCATCCTGTGCATGATTATGTTTTCAATTCATTCTTATGTCATGTCTCAGTTTTTGTTAGTGAAGAAACTGAAAGAAAAATGTTAAACCTGTTACTACCCCCAGGATCTGGTTCTGTTCATTCCTACATCCTGCCCATTGTTTATGCTGAATAGCCTGCAACCATGTCTAAATTCCCCCCCAAATCATTAAATCTCATTAAAATTCATCTACATAAATTTCTCTCTCTCTCTCTCTCTACCCATTACGGGTGATCCCTATTTAACAAGAATGCGTTGCTATAGACGACCCGGGGCGATTTTGTCTAACTTTCTACCTTTTAATGGTCCTGGATAAAAATCAGCTTTATCTTTTCATATTATAATCCTAATTGTCGGAGGTGATCGCATATTTTATTCACTGATTGTATTGAATAGATGTCTCTGAGTCATATCTTCTTAATTTCTAAAGTTTTTCACCACCCTATTCATTGATGTATAGAATTTATTCATTACTAGTACGAATGATAAACGCTGATTTACGTTTACCTTGTAAAATGTCCCTATACCTTTAATAACTATCTAATATTGGAGAATATATATTTATCGAAAACAAGAGCGAGAGGCTCTAATTGAAACTGTACACCCCTAAGTGACCTCCGGATTGAAAATTGACAATAGGCGATTTGGAAAACCGTGCTTAATTTCTATTGGTCTTTGATATTGTCAGATTGTCATTTTCACTGGTAGGAAATTAAAATAAGAAAGTGGCGAAATTTTGTAATCAGTGAAATGGATGATGAGTATGGCGACTGGTGTTTTGCTTCAGCGTAACAATGTTTTGGGTACCGGTACGTAGGATTTCTTACATTCTTGTTTTCTTCTTGTCTGGATATTTGATCTTTAATTGGATTATGTGTGTTCTTAGATAGTGTTGATAAGATCAGTAATCTTATACAGAATTTTGTGTATTTTGTTTAATTTGTAGCTCATTTAATGGTCACCTGCTACTGTTTTGTGTTTTATTTGGCCATGGAGCGTTATCGTGTTTATTTTTAGACATTTTGAACAAAAATGGCTGTGTGCTAGTGTAATATATAATGTAAGCATAAAGCATATCATGTCGTCTGCATCACCATTAAACATGGCCGCAATTGTCTGTATGGATTGACCCACATTCCTCCAGTCAATATGGTCACACTACTGATGGAATGTAAGCTGGACGTGCGTGCATTGATCTGTCTGGCGATGTGAATGGTTGGATGATAATATGGCGTATACTTGTTTACGTTTTTTTCCCTGTAAAGGAATGTTCATTGACTGGCGATGGAAATTTGTCCCTAAAAGGAGTGAGAAAAAAAAATGTTTGTGTATCTTTTTACGTTTGATAGCATTTCACATGGCTAGCAAAAAGTTGTGTCTGCTGCAGAATCAAGATGGTGGAAATATAATGGACTGGTACTCTAAAGATTAATTAAATAGACTACTTCTAATAACAAACATGTTTTTCTTGTCTGGGTCACTTGGACTCCTAAAAAAGTGTTATTTAATTAAACTTGGTAATTATCTAAGGATAATTTAATAAACACGTTTGGGTTCACTTCAAATATTAATCAATGTTTTAGTTAGAATGAAGTCATATAGATTCCTGATCGGGTCTGGTTTGTTAAAGTAATCGAATGCTAGATTCTACCATGGCATTGTTGACCTCCTATTCTTATATGTAAAGCATTACGTAGATCACAGTATAGGGGTCTGCAGGCACCGCGCTTGAACCTCTAAACTTCACACCACCAAACCCTCTCACCCCATAAACAAAACAAAACAAAAATAAGCACTCACAAAAAATAAAGACATAATGTTTATCTCCAAAAATATTTTTTTTTGTTATTAATATGCATAGTAATACATTAGTGCATGTGATGTAAGCAGGTGGCCTGGTAGAAATGTTGAACTTCCATTATGTCACACAGGACAATGTCTTTAATTAAAAACTGATAAAGATAAAAGATAGTGCATGACATTGTACATGTCAGGGGCAGATTCAGGATTTCATAACTTCTCAGGGAGGATCAGCTTTGAAAGAATAATGTTGACAACCAAAAATAATAAAAAACATAAAAAAAGAATATTAGGGCTTCCGTGGCAGGGATAGTAAAGACGCTGTGTCTAAAACCTTCTCGCCGCTGCAGATTCGGATCCCACTTGGAGCTCGACTTGTCATGCGAGAAAGTGTCGATTCTTATGGATGGCTGGAGGTATACTTTACTGGTTCTACCCAGGAAAATGGGGTGGTCTGCCTCTACCACAAAAAAAATTTGACCATCATATATCGCCTAACGTGTGCTTAAAAAGACATAAAACACCATCCAAACAAAAAAAAAAATACATAAGAATTTTCATAACTTTTCATATTTTAGTGGAGGCACGTGCTGTGTACACCACCGCCTGAATCCGCCCCTGCGTGTATAGACATATTTGTCAAACCTTCATAAGGACATGATGAGTTAGTGATAAAACAATGATGGCCTAAATTGTAATTAATTAAGCCAGGACTGGTCACTATCTGGCCCATATGCTATATAATGTCCAAACATGTGACCACAATATAAGCCATTATCACAAAATCAACAGGGTTTTGACAAACAGAATTTTTTGATTGGTGACTGCAAAATCAACTAGGATTTCATTTTCAAAATTTAAATTTGTTGTAGTTTGTCACGAAATAAGTTTGCAGGTGTAGATGTAATAATCTAAACAGATCAACTCCAGATGTAGAACGCAGAATCACTGATTTAATAAGGTATACTTTCGTAATTTGAGCATTTCCTAACTTATCGCAAATTGAGGTTTTGGGTTAATGACTGAAATTTAATCATTTCAGTGATACAATATGTAAATTTTGTAAAATATAACAAATAACAACTCTCCACGAGATAATATACCTTACAGGTAAGAAAATGTTAATTACTTTAATATTATCTTAGTAATTGTATACTAGAACAATTTTGTATACATGTGGTCTGAATTGTAATGTACTGATGATAGTCACTGAATGTTACATGTAGACTTGTGGTCTGATGATGGTCACTGAATGTTGCATGTAGACTTGTGATCTGATGATGGTCACTGAATGTTACAGGTAGGCTTGTGGTTTGATGACGGTCACTGAATATTGCATGTAGACTTGTGGTCGGATGATGGTCACTGAATGTTACATGTAGACTTGTGGTCTGATGATGGTCACTGAATGTTACAGGTAGACTTGTGGTTTGATGATAGAAACTGACTGTTACATGTAGACTTGTGATCTGATGATGGTCACTGAATGTTACAGGTAGACTTGTGGTCTGATGAAGGTCACTGACTGTTACATGTAGACTTGTGGTCTGATGATAGACACTGAATGTTACAGGTAGACTTGTGGTCTGATGAAGGTCACTGACTGTTACATGTAGACTTGTGGTCTGATGATGGACACTGACTGTTACATGTAAACTTGTGATCTGATGATGGTCACTGAATGTTACATGTAGACTTGTGGTCTAATGATGGACACTGACTGTTACATGTAGACTTGTGATCTGATGATGGTCACTGAATGTTACAGGTAGACTTGTGGTCTGATGAAGGTCACTGACTGTTACATGTAGACTTGTGGTCTGATGATGGACACTGACTGTTACATGTAGACTTGTGGTCTGATGATGGACACTGACTGTTACATGTAGACTTGTAATCTGATGATGGTCACTGAATGTTACATGTAGACTTGTGGTCTGATTATGGTCACTGAATGTTACAGGTAGACTTGTGGTCTGATGATAGACACTGAATGTTACATTTGGACTTGTGGTCTGATGATGGACACTGACTGTTATGATCGACACTGACTGTTACATGTAGACTTGTGGTCTGATGATAGACACTGACTGTTATGATGGACACTGACTGTTACATGTAGACTTGTGGTCTGATGATGGTCACTGACTGTTACATGTAGACTTGTGGTCTGATGATAGACACTGAATGTTACTTGTAGACTTGTGGTCTGATGATGGACACTGACTGTTATGATGGACACTGACTGTTACATGTAGACTTGTGGTCTGATGATAGACACTGAATGTTACATGTAGGCTTGTGGTCTGATGATAGTCACTGAATGCTACATTACTCTGGGTTTACAATGGACGCAGGCTAAGGGTTAAACCCCATACTTATTCTCATCTTGGTGATGACAAGAAAGCAGCTGCAGCGGCTGAATTCAAAGGTAGAATATGGTTTTTCAGAATTACTAAATGGTGGAAGCTTTTCACAATACGTTTTAAGTTTTAATGAACAAGAAAAGCAAGTAACATGGTTAGCAATAAAAACATCTCTTTAAATCACGATATTCAAAACGTAATTAAGGATTATTTAAATCCTAAACTGAATGTCAAATTTTCCCTGCCTCTGGTTTCACTTGTTTGTTATCATTTTTATGATCTATTTTTGTAAAAAAAAACAAAAAACTTTCCTTAAAAAGTGTGTAACCTTATTTCATTTCAAAAAGTTATTAAAAAGGTAATAGATACAATACTCTTTTACAAGATTTATCAGTTTGAATCTCAAGGCCTTTTTCAGAATGATATAAAGATAGGGTATGTTCATATATCTCATTTGCCTTCCAACAAAACCCTAGATGGGATCTGTATGCAGATTTGAGTTGAAAGTATCATTGTCATTATCATATCATCATCAGGATCAATATCGTTATTGTTGTCATCATTATCAACATTGTTAGTGTCATTATCTTTACAATTGTCATTGTCATGTTCATCATCATTGTCATGTTCATCATCATCATCATCATTATCTTTACAATCATCATAGTCATTGTCGTGTGCATCATCATTGTCATCATCTTTACAATCATCATTGTCACGATCATTATCATTATCAGTAGTGTTATCATCACCATCATCATCATCTTATCAATCATCATTGTTCGTCATCATCATCCTCTTGACAATCACCATAGTCACGATCATTATCATTATCAGTAGTGTTATCACCATCATCATTGTCATTTTCATCATAGTCAACATTGTCTTCATCATCATCATCTTTACAATGTTTGGTTTCGTCTTCATCCACATCAATTTTTTTGTCGTCAGCAACTTTTACAATAGTAAAAAAAAAATACACCGACATATAGTTTGCTTTCTGTGGTATAGGGTGGAGTGATCAGGTCGTCTTATTTAAATTAAAGTATATTAGTTAGGCATGTACGCAGCATTAATTGCTATTTATATATGCATGGTCAAATGTTCTCATACCAATTAAAACATGTATTGCATAATCATTGCTTAAAACGGATAATTAAATAAGTCAAAAATATTCAAAGACATTGATATCCTATTTTATATTTTCCCTTCGAATATTCAGGTATACCGATTATAAAAAACAAAAACACTGTGACTACATGTGTTTTGTCAAGTTAAATGAATGTTTTATTAAGTCATAAACATACTAAAATCATATAATTACAGATAATTTAGATGTCTCAAACACTAAAATCATTTTAAGAATTATTGCAACAAGGATAAGTTATTGCGAAACACTTCGTTAAAGCAAAAAAAGAAGTGAATTGCTAGGGCTGATTTTGACAGTTGGTCTAATGGATCTATAACTTAGTGGGAACGATAATTGGAAAATAGTGTATATATATGATATATTATTTAATATATCTGCCGTCATTTAATAATAGCATGTATTTTGTGCTTAATGAGGGGAACTATCATTCACATTTATGAAAATATGAAATTTTCTCAATTCTCGTTGAAATAAAATATGTTGTTCATTCCAAACAACAAATATTCTCTATATTTATAAGAAAAATGTGTCCAACGATGGATGTTTTAACAGAATTTAGGGTTTGAAACTAAAAATATAAACAAGCAAACCTGTATTATGAGAACACTAAATGGAAGAGCATAATTCTCTTAACCCGCTACATATATATAATGGACTGTTCATTCTTTGAATTAAGACCATTTCATTTATGTGACAAAGGGGTATTTGGCGAAATTAGGTGTTTTGGCGAAATTGGGTGTTTTGGCGAAATTGTCTGATCAGCAGCCGGACATTGTAAACCCTGCTCACAGGCTGATCTGAGTTTGCAATGGACGTAAAGGCTATTATAGTCATTATAAGTGGTTTAACAAGGGTGGTGTCTTAATACAGGTGCATTTAATTCAAAACTATACAACTGGAAACTAAAATGGTGGTCTCAATGGAAGTGGTATTTTGAGCAGGTTTGACTATATATATATAATTGACTGTTCTTTCTTTGAATTAAGAACAATCCGTTTATGTGACAAAGGAGTGTTTTGGGAAAATGACTGATCAGCAGTCGGACATTGTGCCTGCGAGGACACAACGGCTATTATAGCCGTGCTTAGCGGGTTAATGGCTAATGCTTTGAATTTAGTCTTGACCATAAAATGTAATAATTTGAGGTGTGAAACTTAAATACAAAGATTGAACATATTTCCCATAATTATATAGGAACTATCTGCGTTCATTTCATGTAATACGAGTTGCCGAATATTGTAAATAACAACATAATTTAAGTCTTTAAAGGGACACACGGCAATCTTTATTTTTTAAATACTCGCGGTGTCCCGCTAGTTTTTCTGCATAACTTTGCATTTGTTCAATCATTAATATTAATTATAAGAATAGCATTAAGCAATTTGTTTTTGCATATTATTAATTTTTGATATTACTGCTCAAATAATATATTATAACTTATAGTATAATAAGACGAAATAGTGAATACTTAAAATTTTATTTATTAAATGTTACAACCAGGGTAAATGTAAAATTGATACTGGATATATAAATCGAGACACCCATTTCAAACACTTCAAGATTGTCGTGTGTCCCTTTAAAAAAGATATGAAATATCGATTCAAAGTCAATGTCCACTGTTTTCTTATAGTACATTCTTTAAAAGCTCCATTTCTTATTTAGATAATTGCACACTTGAGGCCATTCGTGTTGGTGTAATTGGAGGAAGGTATGTCCATGTTAATTAATGATGCTACCAAAGTCTTTTGAGGTATCAGTTTGATATATGTGCTTCAGTGAAACTTACAAACTTACAATGGTATAAACTTGACTTGAATCAAATTTCTTTGGCATTTGGGAATTAACACCAACTAAGAATGATGGTTGTAGTGGTAGTGGAGATGATGATCGATGATGATGATGATGATGGTAGTGGTTGTGAAGGACGGTATGTGATGATGATAATTATGAGGTTGTTGGCAATAGTTGTGGTGATGATGATGATGATGATGATGATGATTACAAATGTTTCTGATTGTGAAGGACGGTATGTGATGGTAGTGTTGATGATGATAATTATGAGGTTGTTGGTAATGGTAGCGGTGAAGATAATGATGTTGGTGGTGGTGTTGGTGATGATGATGTTGGTGATGGTGATTATGATGATGTTGGTGGTGGTGATGATGTTGGTGATGGTCATGATGATGATGTTGGTGGTGGTGATGATGATGATTACAAATGTTTCTGGTTGTGAAGGACAGTATGTGATGGTAATGATGATGGTGTTGGTGGTGGTGATGATACTGATACAGTTGTTGTCGGTGGTGATGATAGTTTGGGGGATGTTCAAGATGCTGGTTTTGGCACTGTTGTTGATGGTGGTGGTGATGATGATGTTGGTAGTGTTGGTGATGATGATATTGGTAGTGGTGGTGATGATGATAATGATTGTGGTGGTGATGATGATGTTGGTTGTGATGGTGATGATGATGTTGGTAGTGTTGGTGATGATGATGTTGGTAGTGGTGGTGATGATGATGTTGGTAGTGGTGGTGATAATGATTGTGGTGGTGATGATGATGTTGGTAGTGGTGGTTGTGACGACAAGGAGGAGAATAATGGTAATTAAAATATCTGGTGAAAGATGATCAAAATGAATTTTTGAGATAAAATGACTGTTCAATAAATAACAATACCTGCAGGATTTTAATTGAAATGAATCTTGGAACCTTTTAATAAATCATTTTCCACTTTCTTTGTAATTGGCCATTGTTTGTCTCAGAACATGATACCCATATATCGTAATTTGAATTAAATAATGGAACATTTCTACCTGCAAAAATTAATTAGTGTCATCGGGCGGCCATTATAATCACAATGGTCTCGGACTGGTTAAACTTGTTTTCACGATCGCAAACCTACCTGGATGGTTAATTTCCTAACTTTTATGTGTTTAAGATTTTATTAATAGGAAAAGCGTATTGAAACCATGAGAGAGAATCGTGGCTTTTGTTCGCGGCAATTTATTATTAAATTTCTAATCAGCTAAGTATACAAGGTCGTGAAGTCCATTGTTAGATTTTGTGTTTGAATTAGTGTCTATATCGTGTTGTATTTAATGATAAATTAAGCGCGGCTGTTTGAATAGGAGTTTTTGGGGGGAATGGTTCTCTATCTGATAAGCTGGTTGAGATCTCTCCTGAATGATAACCATTCAAACTTTGTGATAAAGAATATTATTATGTCCTTTCTCTTTACATTAATGTGAAATAATTTTGATGTTTTTAAAAGGTTTTTAGACTATAGAAATTTGATGAAATTACGATTGTTTGGTGAGTAATTTGGGGTGTTTGCTTTGAAATGAATTAAAATCTCTTAAAAGAAAATGTCTATTGAAATTTAGCCATTATTTTGGCTACGTATTATAAATTGAATATTATCATTCAGATATGACGCTTTTAAAATGTGAAAAATATAAAAGCTCTTTACAATTTTTTTGTGAACATTCTGTTTTATAAAAGGCAATTATAAACTAAAAACAAACATAAATTGCAGAACCTTGAAAGAAAAGATTTATTTGAAATTCCGAAAACTTCACCTTTATCAAGTATGTATGATTTCAATCTTGCAAACAGTATTAATTTGAAATAGTAAGCATTCAATTATTTCAATAATTTATTGCTTTAATTTGAATAGATATATGGTATGGATCGATGACATAAAATCAACTATAGTTGAAATCTACGCAAAACGTTGAATACCGAAGACTTACAATAGGGAGACTTTTCTTTTATTTCTGATCAAAAAAGTTTTTTTTAAAACGTTATTCTTTAGAGAAGCGTTAATTTCACATCTTATTCCCACGTTAAGAGAGTTAAGACGAGACTTCGGCGCTTTTCTCTCTCGACATCGAATTAATTAAATTGAATTGCACATAAAGACTTAAGCTTCTGAACTGTCATGAATGGGGGTCTTGTCTAATTTCGCCCCTTGATGTTTTCAAATGGGTAAGCGATATTAAAGATTTCACTCCAAAAAATATACAGTTAAATTAAAATTATTCAAATTCACAAATTGTATACATTATCATTGAAAGAAATCATCTCTTTTAAATTTCTATAATGGCAGATATTGATCTTCAGCGAGAAAATTTAGATAACATTTATGTTTTTTGTTTGTAATCAGTACACATCATGTCCGCGAGATGGCAAAAACATTAAAGTCTTAACTGAAATCCCTCGCGTTTAATGCTTTCTTGCATGTGATATATTGAACAAGATAAATTAAGTATTAAATATATGTATAAGAGATTTAAGCCAACTTTATCAATATCTTAAATTAGCAATTTGTAGAATCAATACCGCTAGGTCCGGGTATTAAGTCATGTACTCGCTTGTTGTTTTAGCTGTATAAGTAGGGCATAAGTTCGTGTATTGCACAACGTCACATTTTAATGATTTCGTTATTACTTAACGCCTTTATTATCTTATTAGATCTTATTAGCCTGTTGAATGAATCATTCTTCTACAAACAATATAGTGATCTACTTAGAGAAATGACATTTTACTTTATTGCCAAAATCAACTATTGAAAAGACAAGACTGTTTACAGCTGGTGATAAACGAAGGTTTATGGGGAGTAAATTGGCCCTTTTCTCTTTTGAATTGATTTTAATTTCTGTATATTATCCATTTAAGACTATTGATTCAAACACTGGTGTATATAATTCAGATATGTTTATCAGTGTTATTAGGCATAGTTGGTGGCTGTTTTATATGGCATTTTGCATGACCTTCAATTTTGAATAAAAAGTATCCTCCAAAAAAAATCAGTAAATAGTTGTTGCTATTATTAGATTAGGCATCCTTCTTGTCTTTTTCTTAAAGATCCTCAAAATAAAGGAACCCCTTTTACTTCCATTACTACTAGCTTCATCTTTTATTCCTCTCCTCTCCCCGTCCCACTTCCCCAACCCCCAAAACTAGCCACTATGCTGTTTCTAGACTTGAGCCTTTATGAAACCAGAGAGCTCAGTATAGCACAATGTCAGTTCAAACCATGATTCTGCAATAATGTTTGGAGAGCATTTCTGTTTTCCAATATGAAGAGTAACTTTGGGGAGGTAAGTCTTGCAAGTTTTAAAAATCTGCAATTTTCTGCATTCATCTTCATATACCGGTATTCGTCTGTTTCACTAAAAAACATAAAAAGCCATTAAAATGTTTTCACTTAATTGTGAAACATAATCAGATGTTTGTCAAGCATTCACTGTTACCTAACTTCCTTCTCGGTGTATATCGTGTTCATGTGTTGAAATGTTATGAAATTAAATTCATGTTATTGCAGTATCTCTGTGTCTTTGTTAAAAGTCGGGTAGGTTTCCATTCGTAATTACATTGACCTGTCACAATATCCCAGAACGCCTCAGGTAAAACAAACATGGGATTACACTTGCGTCCCGCATATAAATTATTGGACAAGCTCGGGTAATCAGGGACAAAAGCAGATTTTGTAATTTAAACCCTACCTCTCATTTAGACTTTTACCCAGTTGATTTTTGTAGTTAATGGTCTTTATCTTTCATCTAGTTTTCTGTAGTATAGACACACATTTTGGCATGTACCTATGAATTAAAACTTGTTATCAAGAATGTTTGCTGTAATATATTGAATACTTGTAGTTAAGAAATGGCATGCTTTCAAGAGCTTAATGAAAACGCGTTTATTAACTTCAATTAAGAGATACCTATGTATTTGTGATCAGTGTTTTTAACTACTTTTTCAACAAATCAGTCTTATTACTTACTGATCTTTTGGGAACATCAAACTTTACTTACTGGTCCTTTGGGATCATCAAACATTACTTACTGGTCCTTTGGGATCATCAAGCCTTACTTACTGGTCCTTTGGGATCATCAAGCCCGAGATGAGAGGCAACCTCTTATGAACAGACTCATTAAAATCCAGTCGGCTGCTTTCCTCTCTTGTTTGTTTGTTGCTTCCAAGGGATCCCGTTTTCAGTATTTATTATTAAACGTTTGCATGAGAAAGGGTTGTAATTAAAAACGGTTTGTTTTAATTTAGGACATTTGGTCGCTAATGGGTGAAGCATTCCAGATTTTCTCTTGGGTGACGGCACTTGCCAAATGAGCCCCTCGACAGTTTTCAAAAACAGACAAAGTCAGGCGTCAGAACTTCTTTACTGATTTCCTCAGGGTTGCAAGGTGACTTTATGACTGAGCTCAAACTGGTAGTGCTTTAAAAGCTGTGTTATAACTGTGCACAGACCTCAATATAGTCGCAGTTAAATAATTAATCAGTCTGTCATTATTCCCCAAAAATGTATAAGTATCCAAATGTATATATATAACTATAATAAATTAAAATAACCCAATGTATGTATTATTACCCAAAATATGTAATAATTCAAATGATTTCATATTGTACCATATCTTATCAGGATGAGGAACAGACACCAAATGATTATTGGTACAAATATTTATCAAAAGGACCATTTACGCCATCAAAAGGAGCGTTTCCGCCACCATGACTTCCTATGTTTTTTATTAACCTCTACAGTTTCGAGTCAGACTATTAAAAAATTTCATTAACAATATTGTCTGTCTTTCAGTAAAGCGATTTTTTGATTAGTTTAATTGAAGGCCGTCTGTTTTCAATGAAAGAAAAATGGTATTTTCGCCAATCAATGTTTTAGTGAAATGTATATGGGCAATTATGTTTTAATTCTGAATAAACAACTTTAGTTTGTCCTTTAAAAGCGTAAATAACACGTCCCTTCAATCTTAATGTAGCAATTAAGCGGTATCATATTATGCTCCTTGGAATTTTAAAGGGACACACGTCAATCTTGACTAAACTAGCGGCGTCCCGTTAACTTTTTCTACATAACTTGCATTATTGCAAATCATAAGTAACAAATATTTGAATAGTTCAAAGCAACTGTTTTTGCATGTTTCTAATTGTTGTTTATTATTGTAACTGTAATATATTTAATGCTAACAGAATAACATGGACTTCAAATATGTCAGATATTACCTTTTATTTAATTTTATGCAAAAATATTTAAAGTCGACTCTACAAAACCGTTTATAAAAACTCTATCCAGGTGTTCAGGTCATACAATAATGTATATGTGCTGATTAAAAGTATAGGTTTATTCACGGATTCTTAAAATGAGCATGATTGAATATGCATAAAATGAATTATGAGTTGGTAACTCCTAATCTGACGCTTCAGTTTTGGGGTTTGGCCAGGCTCAGGTTAAAGCCATTTATATTGTGTCTATAGAGTTTGGATTCTCGACATATGTAAGTTATATATATAAAATGTTGTCATAAGGTTTAAAAATGGTGTACATGTGCCTGTTGGAGGCGGAATAGGGACTTAAATTACTTCAAGATTGTCCAATTCCCTTTAAAACTTTCATTATATCCGACAGAGAGCGGAGGTACCCGGATCTTTTGTCTCTTTTATAAATAAATGTAATTAAATCTTCTGGAGTTGCCTACATTGACAATTTGCATAAATCGCATTACCATGTGATTGGTGGAAAAAAATAAGGAGAAACTTGAGTCTTTGTGTCGCATTCTTTTGTTAATAGGCCTCATTATCTGGCACTTAATAAGGGAAAAGTGCTGCATCACGAATAGATTGACATCATTTGCATATTAAGACTGGTTTCGATGTTTTTTTAAATACGCATCTATCACAAATTACGTATTTTTTTGTTGCTCAGGTATTCATTAAAAGTGTAAATTATAAGTATTACCTTGAAAAGAATAAAATATTTAAAGTTATATATTTTATCATAATTAGTACCAGATTTTGAAAAGAGCGTGGAGTCATTTATCTGCACTATTCTTGAGATATATTTTGATTTATCTTTCAAATAATGTCGAAATTAAATCGATACAGATCGCATACTGCTGTTTACCAGGCATTGTTGTTTTGTTAAATAATTAGATATCTCCAGTTCACTTTCTACCCGATTCATCAGATAGGACGGCAATTTGCAATTTACACTTGATTCAAAACCTCATAAAGAGTAATAAAACGCGTTTCGGAATTGTTTGGATGATTCGTATTCGCGGTGAAGCTGAACCATATGCATGAATTTTGAAAATAACAAATTTTGACACCTGAGCCTTAAAATTGCCTTTAAAGATAATGTAGATTGCGCTTGAGTGATTTCACTGTTACTCATTTACTGAATCAGAATGTGAAATACATTATCCCCATCTTCTTCCTCTACCCAGGCCATTAACTGTTAATAAATGCTGATTATTTGGGGCTCATTAAGGGTATGTTTTAATGGCGATGTAAAAAAAAATAAAATAAAAAAAAGCTCACCTGTTGCGGTTTCATTTGCTATTGGTTAGTGGGATTGGGGAGGGGGCAGTGCGGCTTTCATTTTGGCGTTTTTACTCAGATGTTCTCAAAGACATTGAATTGTTGTTGCACGGCTTATCAGTGAATTATCTTGAAGTTATTTTGAACGTCCCAGGAGAGAAAAGATACATAGGAATCGTAGAACCCTGCCTTACTGATTTCTGTGGTTCTTTAACATGCTCAGAGGATAAACTCCAATACACAGGTCCTGCATGGTTAACGTCTCCCCCAAAACACCCCTTTGTCACATAAATGAAATGGTCCTAATTCAAAGAAAGGACAGTCCATTATATATATGTAGCGGGTTAAGGGTTAGTACAGGGAAGTGTCTTACCTATAAGGACACACCGAAGCAACCTAATGGTGCCAGTGAGGCTCGAACCTGTAATCTCTGCATGCAGAGTCTACTGTGCTATCTACTGGGCCACCATAACCTGTGATCTCTGGATGCAGAGTCTACTGTGCTATCTACTGGGCCACCATAACCTGTGATCTCTGGATGCAGTCTACTGTGCTATCTACTGGGCCACCATAACCTGTGATCTCTGGATGCAGAGTCTACTGTGCTATCTACTGGGCCACCATAACCTGTGATCTCTGGATGCAGAGTCTGCTGTGCTATCTACTGGGCCACCATAACCTGTGATCTCTGGATGCAGAGTCTACTGTGCTATCTACTGGACCACCATAACCTGTGATCTCTGGATGCAGAGTCTGCTGTGCTATCTACTGGGCCACCTTAACCTGTGATCTCTGGATGCAGAGTCTGCTGTGCTATCTACTGGGCCACCATGACCTGTGATCTCTGGATGCAGAGTCTGCTGTGCTATCTACTGGGCCACCATGACCTGTGATCTCTGGATGCAGAGTCTGCTGTGCTATCTACTGGGCCACCATAACCTGTGATCTCTGGATGGAGAGTCTACTGTGCTATCTACTGGGCCACCTTAACCTGTGATCTCTGGATGCAGAGTCTGCTGTGCTATCTACTGGGCCACCATAACCTGTGATCTCTGGATGCAGAGTCTGCTGTGCTATCTACTGGGCCACCATAACCTGTGATCTCTGGATGCAGAGTCTACTGTGCTATCTACTGGGCCACCATAACCTGTTGACTTATATATGATATGTTCCAGGCTCCTGATTGTATTTGTTAATAGTGTTTGTATTTTAGAGCAGATTTCACCCTAACTTTATAGACTGTAACTAAAAGTGATTTGATGCAACCAGAACAATGTTACATGAAGCTGAAAAAATTTGAAATTCAGTAAAAACTCTCAAAAGTCTTTAGGTTTTTGCGAAATACAGATTTCTTAAAATATTCCTTGCTAACTAGGATTCTCTGTCCTCCAAGTACATCTGTATTTGATTGACCTTGATTATTAAAGCCAAGACTAGCCCCAGGGACTTTCGCATGGTTCATCTCCTGCCAGTGCTGTCATTTTGGTTAATTATCAGATCAAATTTAGCGATTTCCCACATGTATAATTATAAACACTGGTCAAGACATAGTTTAGGGAAATTTCTAGACTCATATTTTGAGAAATCTGATTATGTTGCCTCATGAATCAAAGATTTTCTATGCCAGTTTTTTTTCTTCAAAAATGCAAGTTGTTATCATAATAATACATAAAATAATGTGTGGTCAGTATGGTTAAATTCATTTAAAATGGCACCACCTGTTCTACTTCTGCACTATATACAGTTTTGCATTACTTTGCATATCACTTTTGCAACATTAATTTTGACATTTATGTTTTTTTGTTTCTTGGCTTAATGCTTGTCTTTTTTTTTTCAAAATGTTTAAACGCTTTGTATATTGCTTTTGATAAGTAAGTAATCTGCATCAGCAGGTTTTGGTTTTTGCATCAGTTTGCATCTCTTTGGAAATCAAGCTTTCGGAACCCACAAGTTACGCAGATGGGGGTGCACGGGTCTTTTAAGATTTCTATGATCCTAGCATTTAAAAAAAAATCATCTTCCATTCTTACTAATATAAACATTTAATTTTAAATGAACATTCTCTTCTGAAGTTTATCTGCTCATCTGTAATATTAAAGCTGTTGGTCTTTATTTTGTCCATCACTGAAAGTGGTCAGTTTTTGTCCACTCCTTGACCTATGTGTTGAAACTTCTAGTAATTGCAGTCCGATTTCCCCAATTTTTATGCAAGATTTGTTGATGACTGGATCCATTGTTTTCTATACAATACCCGGCTCAGCAAGCTATTGGATAATGGGTCAAGTCGGAGATTATGGCCCATTCTACTTGTGGGAAACAAAAAACAGGAAACCGGTCTAGGTGCTATAGAATTAGTGCCTGTTTACCGCACACATTTAATTAGAAAATTGGCAAATAAATGGCCTTTACACCCGAGGCATAATTACACAATTGTAGCTCGTGAATTACTGCAAAACAATAGCAGGCGAGGTATATCCACCCAAGGCTACTCGATAAAATAAAGAAAGCAACAATTGATTTGAGAAATGTGTGATTGGGATTTGTTAAGAATGTCCACTTTTACTTGTGAAGATGTTGACTCTACTTGGCCGGACAATGAAAGGTATTAACAGAATCTTACATAATGGCGGCAATTCGTTGTTAGCAGACGGCAATACATTGTTAGCAGACGTGACATCATTAATTTATATCTCTACACTTTTTCAATTCCTTATGTGTGTGTATATATATATATATATCATGTGTATTGTAAATTCAGTGAAATTATTAATAAAAGAAATCTTTAGTTACTGCTGGAGTGATCATGTGATCGCTCATAAAAACAACAATTAGGCTGATGTTATTAAGCCCTATACATTAGTAAAGGTGGATGATTAAAACACACTGGAGAATGATTAAAGACAGGGATATATATCATAAGATAAATCAAGAATCTTCAACTTCAGTGCACCATCTTGAATAATTGGATAAGGAGGCGGGTTAAATTAATGTTGAACGCACTTTCAAGACATGTTTGAATATGCTGTTTTTAGTTTCTGTGCAAGCAGCATTGTTTTGAGAGTGGGAATAGTTAAACAGCTATAAAAATGGAATTTTAATAGCTATAACCTAGCATTTCTTGACATTAAGATCTTGGATTAATAACACGGCGTCTCAGATTTCTAAAAACAGAAAACGCAGTGATAGACAATAGAGAAGAGCTGATGAATTCGTCATTGTTGGTAATTATAATCAAGTCGATGAAGGAATAGGCATTGGAAATCGTGAAAAATTGATTAGGTCGTATGACTTACTTTTTTTTTTTATCATTGACGTGGTGGCTCTGGCTCAATAGAGAGATATTTGAGGATTTAGACTGAGATATGGAGATGTCGAAATTTAAATTTGAATGGAGCTATTTATAGTGAAATTAAACAGGTCTAATCATCGAGTCGAACATAAATGAGCATAAGTTGGATATCAGGTATTCTATATTTATTATACTTCAGCTCTCGTAAAAAGTTGCCGCATGTATAATATTAAATTTACACTGAAGGTGAGAGACATTAGCGTCTGTGACATGCTTGATTTCAGATTTTTACAGGATTATTATTTTAGAAGCTTGATATAATTATAAGGAACAAAACATCGTGTTACAGTGTTTCAGCGTGAAAATTAGTGGAATTTCATGATGAGATATTAGATTCCACATGACTACACTCTACACAGGTAAACAAAAGACGGATTAAGCGAATAGTTATCTCGGGATTAGTGTCCATTATAATTGTGTAACGTTAGCTGCATGAATGGAAAGTTGATTGGGCTAGATGTTGTTTATAGGGATTACCAAGTGTAAAAATAATGGTAGGTAAGGTTTGGGTAGATTATAATTGGGCTAAATTAAGCTGATTGGGTGGATGGCTGAATGAAGTTGTGTATGAATGATTTAGTTTTAAGTTGTGTTTGATTAGTGTTAGAAGGCCGGCTTAAGAATTGCGTCTGCATGTCACTGTGTTATAGCAAGTAGGTGGGGTATTAGTTGATCATACTTTAATTGCTGCTGTTATCATCAGATCTTCAAGGGGAATCATTTGGTGGATATCTTTAATAGATATATCCATGGAACATGATTGTGTACATTACTTCCGGATTTATTATAGAAAGCGTGTGTCACGTATATTATGTTGAAAGGTTGCCTCAATGATGCAGGTGGCAACATTTAGACAACCAGGTAAATTTTTTGTTGTTGTGGCCTCTTCTAGACCACCAGGTAACTATGTCATTTGATAATGATATTGATTGATAGTGCTCTATCGGATCTAACAAGAACATGGAGTTATTAAATATTCAGAATTGCCATCTCGAGAATCGGCATGCCACAGTCGCACCACTGAGAAAGAGGCCGGTGGTTCGATTCCCAGCCACGGCACGCTGATTACTGAGATGGCAATTTTTCTGAATAATTTTTAATATTGATGTTATGCCTTGTATACTGCCAGAGAGAGTTAACTTAACCCGCTACATATATATAATGCACTGTTCTTTTTTTTAATTGAGACCATTCCATTTATGTGACAAAGGGGTGTTTTGGGGGAAATGACTGATCTGGCGAGTTACTCGGAGGCTGATCTGGGTTTACAATGGTCGCAAAGGCTATTATAGTCATGCTTAGTGGGTTAAGGGTCAATTGCAGGGGTGGATATAGGATTTAAGATCATCGGTTGTGTGCAACTTTTAAAAAACAGTTGCCAAGCAAAATGTTCATAACTTGTCAGATTTTAGCGGGGAGCACGCAGGGTATGCCCCTGTCAAATTTTTTAGGAAACAACATATGGGTAATAATTATACGTGTATTCATAGTGTTTTTTCTTTTGTACTCGATATGATCTCTCTTTTCCCTGCTAAATATAGATCGGATTGTATTACAGAAATGATTTTGTTATGTACTGTATCCTTATTTATATTCTTTATCTTTCTGTTATTTGATCACAAGTGCTGTATTGGATCTAACAAGGACATGGACTTATTAAATATTCAGAAAATTATGATATTTTGTTTTAGAAAAAAAATCAGGTGTCATATATATTTCTATTGCTTTGTAGTCTACCTTGTCATTACTTGTTTACTAATAGTTTTAGCTGAACAGTTGCTCTGGGTAATTTTTTAAAGGGACACACTGCAATCTTTTGATTTCTAAAAACTTGCTGTGTCCCATTAGTTTTTCACATAACTTGTATTTATTCATTAATAATAGTTATAAGAAATGTATAAGGTAAATTGTTTTTGATGATAACTTTTAAATGTTGATAAAAACTTCCAAGATTGCCGTTTGTCCCTTTAATGTGTAAAAGGACGAATTGGTATGTTGGCGGTTACAGTGTTTCCTCTCAGTAATGACAGTACAAAAGTGTGTATCAGTGGATCTGTTTACCTCATTCGATCACTATCAGTTACCCCACGTTCGTACTGATACTAGTTTAATAATAGTCAAAGGGAGGTAAGTGAGAAAACTCTCTTAATTAAATTAGACACATTTTGTCTTTATGGGTGCCCCGATCTCTCTTTCACTTGTTAGTTGTTGAAGGTATAATAGAAATTGTTTGTCATGCCTCCAAAAAGATTATTTTATTGAGTTTGTAAACAGGTGTATATATCGATTATGATAATTTAAAAAAAGTGTTTGTTTTCGTAACAGCTGTCAGAATTCAGATGCATATTAATTTGTGGAAAAAAAACGGTAATAAAATATTTGTTGGTTAGACAAAAGTAAATAAAAATAATGGTATAAAGTTGGAAAATGTATTTATCAAATTAATACTTTAGAATAACAATTGGCACATAAAGTTTAATATATTTGAAGACAAGATTAGGAAACAAATGTTTTAGGTAAGAAACAATTAGTTGGAGATTATATAAGCCAAGATGAGATAAACAGTTTGAGATAGCCAGGATGAGATAACCAGTTTGAGATAGCCAGGATGAGATAACCCACTTGCTTCTTGGAGGTAACAATATTGCGAAACTCAAGAATCAGGATATCGATAAAATGAGTTATACAATTTAGTTGCGACAGCTGGATCTTAGATGTCAATAATCCGAGATACTTATATTAATTAATCTGAGATATACTTATTGAGATATTATGATCTGAGTATCAATAATAGAGATGAGCAGATCTGAGCTGATCTGAGCTATCAAGTGTGAGATATTGTTCCTGAAATATAACTAAATTTTGATTTGAAATACCAATAGATGCAATATCTTTATGTCTGAAGTTAATATTGAACTGCATATGAACAAACAGAATAATTATTGAGATATGAGGAGATCTCCCACAGATATAATGCCAGTCTTTGATGCTTTTTTCACTCTTATGATACAACCCATTTTTTATTGTAACTTAGGTGGAAAATCAGTCGAAATCAAAATGGTGGTATCGTTTTATTGTTTGTGCATAGCTTTGCCATAGATGCAAAGACACATTTTAATGTGCCTGTAATTAAAGGGACATTGTCCGTAACTTTTAGCTTATAAAAGACACACTAATTTTGTTCGCAAGCATTACACACCAAACATTATTGAATATTTACTAATTAAAAGCAGGATTGTTTGAATTTATTTATTACAAATAATAAAGCTTTTTTTTTCCAAACTCACGAATGTATTACTAAGGGTCTATGCTCATGTTTTCATGTATACATTTCACTGAATAAAAGTCAGACGGTTATTTGGTTATGCTCAATATCTGCTTACTTACGGACAGTGTCCCTTTAAATACTTAAAAAAATGAATATATAAATAAAAAATATGTAAATTAAAAAAAAATTGGCTTTATTCAGGTAAACCATCCTTAATAATTAAATGTTGGTATCAGCGAAGAAAACATTTGGCTGCTATTGCTAGATCTTTTACAGCTCTTTCTCATAAATAACAATAAAATTTCACAAAATACTCCAAATTTCCATCTGATAAAACAGAATAGACGTTATAATGGCTGATCATAATTAAAGATATGCTTGCTGCTGGCTTTGTAAATGTGTCTACACCAGCATACAACACCTGAATCATGAGGTGTTTCTACACCACCGCGCAACACCTGAATCATGAGGTGTGTCTACACCACCGTGCAACACCTGAATCATGAGGTGTGTCTACACCACTGTGCAACACCTGAATCATGAGGTGTGTCTACACCACCGTGCAACACCTGAATCATGAGGTGTGTCTACACCACCGTGCAACACCTGAATCATGAGTTGTGTCTACACCACCGTGCAACACCTGAATCATGAGGTGTGTCTACACCACCGTGCAACACCTGAATCATGAGGTGTGTCTACACCACCGTGCAGCACCTGATTCATGAGGTGTGTCTACACCACCGTGCAACACCTGAATCATGAGGTGTGTCTACACCACCGTGCAACACCTGAATCATGAGGTGTGTCTACACCACTGTGCAACACCTGAATCATGAGGTGTGTCTACACCACCGTGCAACACCTGAATCATGAGGTGTGTCTACACCACCGTGCAACACCTGAATCATGAGGTGTGTCTACACCAACATACAACACCTGAATCATTAGGTGTGTCTACACCACCATACAATGCCTGAATCATGAGGTGCAGACGCTGATTTAGTTAAAGGGGAATGATGAATTGGTTAAGGGGAAATCTGAATTGAATAAAAGAGAATGCTGGATTGATAAATGGGAATGCTGAAATGATTAAAAGGGAATGCTGGATTGATAAATGCGAATGCTGAATTGATTGAAGGGAATGATGAATTGTTTTGAATCTTTGAAAATAAAAGGATCTTTGAAAAAGAATTAATGGGGAATGCTGATTTTATTAAAGGAGAATGCTGAATTGATTCAAGGGAATGCTGAATTGAGAGGACTCTTTGAAAACAAAAGGATCTTTGAGAAAGATACATACTTTACTGACAGCATGATAGCTTAAAGGGGAGCAGTTTAATGAAGGTGCATATTTAGTTAAAGGGGAATACTGAATTGATTTAGCTCCTACTATGAGTGTATATATGTGTCATTATCCTTTGCACTAGAATATAAGGTCAGATATACCTGTAGTATGACTCTATCATTTAAGAATAGATTCACATTTGTTGGGTGGTGGGGTGGCCCCGGCGAAATTTTCTGGAACTGTTCCAGAATTGTTCTAGAGCGGTTCTGGATAATTATTGTTCTAGAACTGCTCATGAAATGTTCTGCATATGTTCTAGAACAGTTTAGATAATGTTCTTGAACGTTAAATGAGACAAAATTTCTGGAACTATCATTCTTGAACGGTTCAAGAACAAGTTCCAGAACACAAGTTCCAGAACTATTCTAGAGCTTTAGTTCTTGAACAATTATCCCTGAATGGTTCAAGAATGATAGTTCCAAAATTTTTGTCTCATTTAACATTCAAGAACTGTATCAGAACTGTTCAAGAACAGATGAAGAACATTTCATGACCAGTTCTTGAATAATTATCCCAGAACCGTTCAAGAACTATTCTAGAACTTCTGTTCCTGAATGGTTCAAGAATGATAGTTCCAGAAATTTTGTCTCATTTAACGTTCAATTATCTGAATCTGTATCTGAACTGTTCTAGAACAGATGAAGAACATTTCATGAACAATTCTTTGAACAAGTATCCCAGAACTGTTCAAGAACAGTTCATGAATGAAACTTTATTTTTAGAATGGAATATCCAGCACATATGCATATAAACAAGTTCAGATTGTTGATTGTAAATTTCTTGTAAACTATAACACAAATTAATTTTTCTTATTTTTTCCAAAATTACCTTTTACACATTTTGTTTCAGAACCATGGTCTAATAACCATGGTTGACCATCATTAACCTGGTTTGACCATGGTCTTAACATCTAGCAATATTGACACCATGGACAACCATGGTCATTTCAGACCATGGTTGACCAGGGTCAAATGAACATGGTCTTAACATCTATCAAAATTAGCACCATGGTCAATTCAGACTGAATATTACCTTACCCCACCCACTCTTTACACCAACAATTTGCTTATTAATCCTGTTGTTGTGCAGGTTTTGTTGAATAAAAAAGACTTATTAATGTACTTCATGTATTCTTACCTCTTATGTTCCAATTCATTTTGAAATATCCAACTTTATTCTCAAATTTATCAGATTTCCAAATATAATTATAAATGTCATTCGCATGGTGCTGGAAACAAAGGGACAGTACTCTAACCGATTTTAAGACATGTTCTTAAACTGTTCTTAATTAGTTCTTTAGCAATTTCAAGAACAAATGGAGAACAGTTTAGGAACATCAAGGGTTCTTAAAGTGTTCTAAATTAGTTCTTACATTTGTTTTATTTATTTTAAAAATTTATAGTTCCTGAACTGTTCTTGAATTGTTCCTGATATTGTTTAAGAATGGTATTAGAACACTTTAAGAACATGTCCTCTTGATACAAGTTCCTGTTCTTAAATTGTTCCTGATATTGTTTAAGAACGGTATTAGAACACTTTAAGAACATGTCCATTCCTGAACGGTTCTTAAATTGTTCCTGATATTGTTTAAGAATGATATTAAAACACTTTAAGAACATGTCCTTTTGATACAAGTTCTGGAACGGTTCTTAATTTGTTCCAGAACATTTCAAGAACAGTTTAAGAACCAATTGAGTGCATGAAATGGTCAAGAACTGTTCTTAAAAATGTTCTAGAACATTTTAAGAACAAATGTTCTAGAACAATGATCAGTGATGATCAAGAACAGATCAAGAACTGTTCTTAATGTTCTAGAGCAGTTCATGAACAGTTCTTAAAGACAAGAACAGAATTTCGCCGGGTGGGGTGGGGGTGGGGGGGGTGGGATTGGGGGTTAATGTGATTTTAAGCTCCGGTTGAAAATGGCAATATCCATGAAGGGCACATGTAAGGTCTTTATTATTATGAATTTTCCCTTCACTATAGTACCAACAATAACGTGCATTGGGAGAATGATAATATAAAAAAAAAACGTGCAAGAGAAACAACTGCCGTCAATGAATTTCAGTGGAATATCTATTTTCTATTGGCACATGGGGTGAGTGTGCAGAAGTTCCACCTCCTTGAAAAGTGAATTTATTCGAAATTAGACGGCTATTTAATTTCAACAGAAAGTATCAAGTGAATCTAAATATAGTTTCTTGCATTGTACATGTACCCGCATATAGTTTCCCTGTTTAGACGTTGTTGATGACAACATCTAACCATTCTTTTGATTAGTAAGCTTCTGATATTTACTTTTATATTTTCCCGTTTTCATCTTCAGTTGATGAAACTGTTTTTTTAATTATACTTCTTCGGAGACAGATCTATTAGTTATGGCTTCCTTTATTGCATTTTTCCAGACTCTACATAATGTTTTCTCTGTATCTTCAGTCTTTGTGATTTATATTTCAATTGTGACCAATCTCTTACTGGCATTTAAATTCTAATGAGTCTAAGAAATATCATCTTCTCATCTTTTTATGGAACATAATATATAGTGTATACATATATATTTATTCCTCTTGACATTTCGTCCTTGAAGTAAGACATTTGCAATTAAGGTGGTTCTCTGATCCTATCTTTATAGATTTTCTGTGCAACATGATCCATCTAGACAGTTTCATGGCAACACGGTCAGAACTTTCCACAGTATTTGAACTATGTTCATGCTGTCCTTTATCATTTATACAATTCGGTCGCACAGGTTATATATCTCAGTTTTCAGTGCTTACAAATCCAGGGTTATTCCCCTTTCCTCAAAATCTAGCCTGATTCATAACATATAAAGTATTTTTCCTTTTGGCACAAAACTTTCCTCACAGTTCCACGCCATATTATACAGTCCAGTCACATAGGTTCTCTAACACAGTTCCACGCCATATTATACAGTCCAGTCACATCGGTTCTCTAACACAGTTTTGAATTTCTACAAAGTTATGCCCCTTTTTACTGGCAACAGCTGGGGATGTAATTTGGCTTATGCTCATCAACCTTGGAAAACAGGGTTGGAATTGGCAGTGTTATTAGAGGGGGAATGTTTGAACAGGTATACAGTCTAGTCAACAACCACATTAGACTAGAATAAAGACAATATGTATTATGCAGTCATTCATGAGTGTTATAATAATAGTCTTTAAATGCATTTTTGTATGCTTCTTGCTGTTTTTCTGTGTGTCCGTCTGCCGTCATGTTTTGTGTCTTCTTAACCACTTGAGATAATTGAATGAAACTTGATGTGTATAGTAATCATCAGTAGATGGTGCGCCATGTACTTAAATTGTGTCATATGGTGAAAGTCATATTTACACGCCCGTTTTTACATGGGACATATTATGTTGGACAATGTCCATCCGTAATGTTTGTCCATTAGCTTACAAGTGATTGTGGCTAATAACTTTCGAAGTATTAGGTCTAAAACAATGAACATTTGTACACATCATCAGCATGAATTCATATGAAAAGGGCCCATTAATCTCCGAGTCATGTTTTTTTAAATTAATTCCCTTTGAAAATGGTTTAAGACAAATATGACCCACTATGCTCTGCTCCTCACCGTTTTCATAATTTGTATATTATTAACTTCGAGAAATGCTCATGTTAAGTTGAGCACTGTCCCACGATAATGAAACATGATTCTGCTCAGCGTGCAGGGGGGTGCACGGCTGATGAGCTGCCAAATTGTATAAATCTGAATATGAAAAGCGTTTATTTATTGATATGGCCGCTCTGTAGCATTGTTACATACACTATATATAGAGAAGTCAATAGATACCAGCATCTTATGGTGGAAATATTGATTTTTATATGAGTTAATTTTCTTCACTGGCCCTAATTGTCAAGCAGACTGGTTATTTGATTAGTTTAGAAACATGCTTTCTTTTTTTCTTGTCGCTGGTTATTAATTATTATTGATTGCAGTTCATATTCTGCAAGGCTTAGCAACGCTGCAACACCATGGATCATTAACTTATTGTTTCTCACTCTCTAATGGCTTATAGGGTCGAGTTTTAGACGATTATGGTTACAGCGACAGATGCAAGGGGGACGAGGGATTAGGATAATGGCTGTTGCTGTTTTGTTTGTATATTAATGCCAATTTTTCTTCCTCTTTTGTTTTGTTTTCTTCTTTTGTTGATCCATTCAACAACATTGATTTGTTCATTGAAAACCAACATTGACTGGTGCATTGGACAACATTGACTGGTACATTGAAAACCACATTGACTGGTGCATTGGACAACATTGACTGGTACATTGGAAACCAACAGTCACTGGTACATGGACAACATTGACTGGTACATTGGAAAACAACAGTCACTGATACATGGACAACATTGACTGGTGCATTGGACAACATTGACTGGTACATTGGAAACCAACAGTCACTGGTACATGGACAACATTGACTGGTACATAATTGGAAACCTGGTTTCCAATTATGAACAGTCACTGGTACATGGACAACATTGACTGGTACATTGGAAACCAACTGTCACTGGTACATGGACAACATTGACTGGTACATTGGAAACCAACAGTCACTGGTACATGACAACATTGACTGGTACATTGGAAAACAACAGTCACTGGTACATGGACAACATTGACTGGTACATTGGAAACCAACAGTCACTGGTACATGGACAACATTGACTGGTACATTGGAAACCAACATTGACTGGTTCATTGGACAACATTGACTGGTACATTGGAAACCAACATTGACTGGTGCATTGGACAACATTGACTGGTACATTGGAAACCAACAGTCACTGGTACATGGACAACATTGACTGGTACATTGGAAACCAACATTGACTGGTGCATTGGACAACATTGACTGGTACATTGGAAACCAACAGTCACTGGTACATGGACAACATTGACTGGTACATTGGAAACCAACAGTCACTGGTACATGGACAACATTGACTGGTACATTGGAAACCAACAGTCACTGGTACATGGACAACATGGATGTCATTGACTGGTGCATTGGACACAACATTGATTGGTTAATTGCAAGTTAGTGTTGACTGTTGGGACACATGTATAAATGCCCCTACCTCACCCTGGAGGAAACATTCTCTAATACAAATATGAATGTCTTCCTGTCTAAAATATGGTTGAAGGACTATACATATACACGGTAACATTGGCAGGTATAGGTACAAACCATAGGCTTACACATTTACACGAATACAGTGTCTCGTGTTGAAGAACTTCGTAGTGACTTTAACCCTTAATCCGCTAAGCACGACTATAATAGTCTTTCCGTCAATTGTAAACCCAGATCAGCCTGCGAGTAACTCGTAATCTGATCAGGGTTTACAATGTCTGGCTGCTGATCAGTCATTTCCCCCCAAAACACCCCTTTGTCACATAAATGGAGTACTTAATTTCTTCATCTTTCGTCGCTTTTTGCGCACAATATAACCTATTTATGTGTCGACGTGCCGTAAAACACCATTCATTCATTCATTCATTCATTGGTCTTAATTCAAAGAAAGAACAGTCCATTATATATGTATAGCAGGTTAATATTATAAACAATCATTGCTTAGTAATCAGAGATTAAGCGTTTTAAACATTTCACCAAGAAAAAACGACAACAATAACAGCATCATGTACATATTTATAATCGCGCTTAAGCCTACATACTTAACCCACCACTACGAGACAAGACGAGATATATATTTGTTGTATATTATTTTCTATTGATTTTTCCCTCGCTGTATAATGGCTTAAGAAAACTTGTAATTAACAGCGCATAATGAGAAGTGATTTTCCTAAGACTGTAGGGTATTTCTATAAACAAAGGCATTTCCCAATCTTCAATATATACAGCAAGCTGTTTTTTTCCTCTTATCAGGCTAATTATGGGAGTAATTATTTTTTGCAAATTATAGAATATGATATTGTTTTGCCTCAAGCGTTTTTCATTTGAGACGTCATTATTAATATGTGTCTCAACATATTTGCTTTTGTTTTCTAGCAGTAATTGCATATAATTGTAAAAATTACTGCGTCTGCCAAGTTACTCCTAAGAGACGGCCATTTTTAATCACGATACAGTCCTCTCTATTCGTAAGAATTAAGACAATGAATGCAAACAGATAACTGGGACAAAAATGTTGAACCTTTGTTTCCATTAGAATTTTGCTGTTTATCGCAGTGCGTCGTTTATTCCATTATTTTAAACCCCGTTTCTGCTTAATTGCGTTAGTTAATTTCGTTAATTGGTCTGGCAGTGTTTCCCTCGATCTGTCTCGCGTTAATGTTAGGGAATGTTGATTTCTGATCATTTAATTTCTGGAGACAAAATCTTAGACGACTTTTTATCAAATCAATAATTTTCCATTAATAATTGTTCCTCTGCGTTCTAATTAAGATAATGGTGTTAACGACGAAAACTTTCACCATAATGGATCTGTTGAATTATGATGAGTGTGGATGGAATTTTATGCAAGATTACCATCTCTAAATCAACTGCCTTAAATAAATGAATTTGTTAATTATTTTTGTTATTTCTCCTTGATGGATAAATTCCATGTTTTTTTTGTCCAAACAGTCATATTGTTAACAGTTTATTTATAGCCCAGGTTATATGTAAATATTAAATTGTATCATTTCATGCAAATGAAGCTATTTGAAGACTTAGGAAATGAGGATATTTTTGTAATGTATGACAAACAGGTTGATGCGAATGAAGTAAAATATGGTTTTTTTCGTCCTGTTAACCCTTAACCAGCTAAGCACAGACCAGTCTAAACAGAATTATGAGAGAAATATGGCTGATTTTATCACACTTATTTAGTGACATATAAAATATAAATTAAAACACAAGATCGCTTATTAATACCATAGTTACCCCTTGCAGCCATCTTTATTCTCGACAATTTAACTCTCTGAGACCCGGAAAAAGTCAAATCATCTAAAAGTGTAGATGAAAGAAAACCTTATAACTGGCCTGCCAAAACTTTTTAACACAAAATCCTGAGATTTTTAAAGTTTAAGATTTAAAACGCGCAAAGAACATTTTAAATGGAAATTTGGAGCGCGCGACTTGATTTCCACACTATAATCTTTTTAAAGCGCAAATTTAAATTATTTATGCCATTATTACAAGTTGATGCATTGTTTGATAGTTATAGAAAATAATAAATTAATTAGCATAGTAATTCGATTAGAACGACTTGGTTTAGTTTCTACCACAACTGTTGTTTTTTTATGAAAGTGCACTTACTTTTCTACACGGATGCGTGCTAAATGCAAATACAAAGTCAACTCTACAAATTATATCCTAACGGGACCAATTTGGGAAATAGCTGATAAACTGTGAAAGTATAGCTGTTAAATCATGAACATTTTATTTTAATGAAAAATCTGGAGATTGTACACTCAAATCCCGGGATTCGGAGAGCGACTGAAAAATCTGGAGAATCCGGGTTTTATCCGGAGATTTGGCAGGCCTGTTATAAAATCCAAGTTATGTAGAGGGACACCATGGGGGAATTACTATTACAAAAAGTCTGTATAAGGGCTATCCATTTACACACAAATTTACGCAATACTTATACATGGCATTTGTAACATTACTTCAATTGGTTGTATAAGTTAATCATTGTTTCTCTTTGAATGTAATTTCTCAATTAGGTTTCACAGTTTTTATTGTTCTTTCAGATTGATGTTTATCACTATTCATAAAGTGCCAAAAAATGGCAAAGCTGTTATTAGCACCT
This sequence comes from Cyrtodaria siliqua, assembly GCA_037043455.1. Taxonomy (NCBI): domain Eukaryota; kingdom Metazoa; phylum Mollusca; class Bivalvia; order Adapedonta; family Hiatellidae; genus Cyrtodaria; species Cyrtodaria siliqua. The sequence goes on along the minus strand of JAWPHD010002660.1, from coordinate 132,174 downwards.
TTTTCTAAAGGTGATAATTGCAGTTTCCCATTTGCACATAAAGCTTTTTATATGTTGTGAAAAATAATAGGATGATCAGTCAAGTTGTTGTTCCTTTTAGCACACTTTTTAAATTGGCTAAAAACACAAATTAATGAAGGATATTATTTCATAATGTGTTGCCATGACAATTATTAGATAAAAGAGCTGATCAAACACTGCATAACTTTGATAATGGTATTTTAAGGAACCAAATATATTATTTTAGTTCAAAATAGATAAAATGTTATCAGAACGTCTTTTTTTTCAGTTATGAAAATGTTTAAAGAAAAACACTTGGAATTTTTAGTTTCTTTTATTTCTTTAAGTATTTTTTTCGTAAATTGAGACAATAAGGAATCATCTCCCTTTATTATCTAATAAAAAATAGTGCACTTTCACATTGTATGTGAAACTTGGACATCCGCAAATCTTCTAGATTGTCTCCAGTATATTTAAGAGTCTCATGCTGAGTGGGTTAAGTTTCATCTTCACCCTTTTTGTATCTGCTTATATCTAATAAAAAAGTATTTATGGAGAAAAAAAGAACTATGAAAGACAATTTTAAATTGTCTTTAACTAAAATTAATGAGACCACATGTATTCTTAATTCTAATCACACCAAATGTAACCCCATTTATTTGTTAACACTAAATTTGGTTGAAAAAACAATTTTTAATGTAAAAAACTGACGTACATTCTAAATTGATTAAACAGTCGGATGAATCAAGCAAACTATATTGCCTATCGTAATTACGATTTCATAGAAAATATTGGTTGGTCCATCTCAAGTGTTATATTAGCATACATGTATAGCAGCAGCTAGCATGCTACGCCATCGTAAAACTCTGTTCTATCACTCATTTATTTGTCTGGCTCCGGGTCCCATGGGTAGCACAAAACTCTTCTTCAACATTAAATAAGTTCGGCTAAAAATCAGGAAACAAAAGTAATGCGACATTTTTATTATGATAACATAGATGTTGAGTAGAGAGAAATTGAGTGGAAATGTATGGCAATATAGCAGAAAGCAATCAATATATAAAGATGTAGACAATATTTGCAATAAATGTATCTATTACATGCGCTGAAGTTTTTTTTTATGTTGCGGAATGTTTAAGATTTTTCTCTCATTGGAGGTTATATCGATATAGTCATTGACCCCAGAGAATGATGAAAATGGGTTTGTTGAATTATTTACGTAGGGGCTTTCATTCACCAAGACAGGGTTCCAACATTTTACGTCTGGTTTGCCTAGCCAATCACAGAGATTAGATTATTTAAGGTCGTATAGGTGAAAGTTCTGGGCATCACGTCCCTTTCATTAACATTATCTATTTCAACCAATCAAACCAACACGATACCTCAGACAAACAATAGCACGTGCAGCTGTATTATAAACCACGTGCAACTATATTGTAATATATAACAATTGTCAAATATTCGAAACGGAGGAGAAGGGCGGAGATATCTAAGTACTGTCTGAAAAACACTGATAAATCAAATAATTTACTTTCGGGCTTGCTCTAGACACTTTCCTTTAAATTGACCATTTAGACTAGCCCGTCAGAAAATAAGCCTATTTAAGGTTTTAACATTGAAAGTGCGGATGACATCCCCTGGGTTATCAAGGTCCCTTAATTATAAATTAGCTTAAAAAGCACTGGTAAACAAAATATACTGAGGGAAAAAAGTTTAGCAATTTTTTTTTAGATGAAATAATACTGTATATAAGATACTGACATTTTGGGACTTTACAGGCTTGACCCCTAAGTTCATTTATTTGTTACGTCATTAAGATATTCTACTGTTACTGATGTGTGTTTAATAAAATATTGTGTCTTAATGGCAGTAGTTTCTTGATTTTACAACCAAAAATGTATTATTTCCAGGGTGCAACAGAAACTTGATTAACTTTTTTCCCTCAGTATAGTTTACTTTCGGGCTTGTACAGAACATGGTGAGTTTTTCCAGTCCCTTAAAAACACCGATAAATGTTGTCTTAGTTGAAACGTATTTTACAAGTGAATGGACTCAATTATTTACTGTGCAAAAAACTCAAACTATATAATTTCTTAATATAGATATATGGTTCAATCTCTTTTTCAAATAAATAAATTAAGATGATATATGAGTAAATATCAGTTTTATATCGGGTGTGATTTGAATGTTAATGACTGCCCATTTCAACTTATGATTTACGCTCTGTGTCAAAAATATTTTGACATTGATTTCAAACTTTTTCCATTCAGTATTTTTCATTCCATTCTTAATCAAGCAAACAGGTTATTAAAAACTTTAGGATGTGACAAATTTGTTGCGCTCTGTCTGCTCCAAATAAACGGTTAATCCCTTTTACGAATAAACACAGAGCCTGCCCGCTCTTGCCTGTACATTCCTCTATTTAAACTTTAATTTTAATTCAACCTTACTCATTATTTCGTCTAACGAACCTAATTATGAAACTTGTTATAACAAGGGAAATTACAGCTACTTATTTTGATCTCGAGAGATCTACGCGAAACTATTGTATGTTGTTCTATATTTATATATAGTTATAATCATTTCAGCTCACGCCTAGATCTGCCATTCAGCCGGCCCATCAAGGGCGCCTGTCACTTCAGTTAATTAAAATCAATAATAATTACTGCATTCACTATCCCTTTGTTTAGGCTGAGAAAACCTCTCATTTGGCAAGATAACGACCCCATTGACCTATGAGTTATTAAATATGTCTAGATGAATAAAAGCAATTTACAGTTTGCACCCCAACAGCTACTCAATGCAATCACTGAGGCGTGATTTAATTGGAGTGAATAGAGAGCATGAAATTTTTGAGAGTTACTCTTGTTTTTTTATTGGGTTTGCCATAATTGGAGAATTAGTTGAAGGTGAAACATCAGTGTGAACTGAATTAATAAAGGGAAAAAAAAGACGTAATAATCATGATGCAGGAAAACGTAGCCACAAAACTGGAAAGGAATAAGAGAAAGAGAAATTGGAATAATATGAACACAGACAGTGTTAGTTTGTTTAGGGAGATACGAATGGTGCCCAAACTGGAGTCAGGGCCACTTAAATACAGGCTTGGGAACCTGGCCGATATTGTGTGTTTGTCGACAAAGTTAACAGGTATATTGTTATAATTACTAAATGATATGCGAGTGTTTTAGTCGGAGATCATGTTTGTTATAATAAAGATGGAAGCAGTCAGCCTAGCTTGGAGACTGATGTTTAAAATAGGCTACATATTTTGAGCTACGGTAGACAAAAGTATACCGATATTATTATAATTTATTTAAAAAAGTATAAAATAATGATGAATTTTTAGATCTTATCTTGCTTCTTTGTTAACACTTTGATCAGCCTGGAGGAATATTGTACTGATAAAACAGCACTTGTGTTTTATCAGCAGATGAAAACATTACCACCACAATCTTATCTCGCAAACTCCCATCATTCATTGCTGTTTTCCTGGTGAAGACTCTTACATAGAGGGGAGACTACTCAGATAGAAAACTGCTCATCGACACATTTGATAATCCCACGTATGTAATTATTCAAGACATAAAACTTAAACAAAAGCTCATGTGAGATATAATAGGCTTCATGCATGGAAGACTACTGGTGGATATTGGTTTTAAAATGTGGCTGTCGGAGGTCAGGCTTGCACGTTAGAAGGAAGCACAGAGATTACTGGTGGATTCTGGGAAACTGCTGAGGCTGGCCTGTGGGGAGATTGTTAATTGGCAATTATATTAATTAGTTTACGAGTTAATGCTGCTGTGGAGACCATTCTGGGTAGTGTTCCATACAGAAATTATCTGCCTTTCTAGAATATGCATAAAACTTAAAAATAGTTTTATAGATGACGCACTATGCTATAATAACTGTCCAGTTGTAGTTTTATAGGTAACTTGCTATGCTATCACTGTCCGGAGGTGAAGTTTTATTGATAACACACTATATACACTATGCTGTGCAGTGGTAACGTTTTATAGATAACAAACTATGCTATATATCACTGTCTGGAGGAAACATTTTATAGATATCACACTATGCCAATTACTGTCCGGAGGTAAAATAAATTGTGTAGCTAACACACTATACTGTCAAGTGGTTATAGATTAACACACTATGTTATCACTGTCCAGATGTAAAGTTTTATAGGTAAACACTGTGCTGTCATTTTCCGGATTATATTATATGGCCTATATGTTAATATAAGGTATAGTCTGGACACTTTATCAATGTCTAGATTATAGTTAAGTGTTAGAAACAACATGACTATACAGCAGGGTTTGCAATGTGTAGTCTCTCGCAATTCTTTAAAGAATATTATTAGCCACTTTGTGTACTTTTTTTTAAAAAGCTTATGTGTATACATTGACATTTATGATAAAATTAACTTTTTTAACTTTGCTTAACACCTATTAGAATAAATAATAGATTGTTACCTGTGTCTATCATTTCATGCCCCTTCACACTTTCGACTTGTTTCTTATTAGTTTGGTTGCAATTATAAAAGCATTAACAGTTTGCTTGAGAAAATGTCAGTCTTATGAAATTTTGATTATCTTTGTGCCCCAAATTAGAGGGTCTATGTGAAAAACAGAAACCAGAAATCCATTAAGAGTTGGTAGTGCATTGTTTTGTATATAACTGTTTATTCACATAATTAGGAGAGTGTATATGCTGGAATATCTCCGGCAGAAACAGAACCTGAATGTGCCGAGTGTTACTACATTTAGGAATTCATTATAATCAAGATAAAGTTTACGGCAGGTTCGCTCCGTTTTTATTTATCATCATTAATATTCTTTTTGGATAAGTGTTATGTGCTGAAGAGATTAAAACTGGGATCAAGATAGAAGCCTTTAAAAATTTCAATTTCAAACATTCAATGTTTTTTTATACATTTGGAATTTATTAATTAAAAATAGAAAGTTGAAGGATAATTTACTCATTACTTGTGTAATTGAAGTAATTGTCTTAAATTTCAAAAAGTGATAATTTAGTCATTAGGTTGAAATGATTTAGTCATAAAAATCTTTATTCAGAATTAAGAGATTAGAAATTAATAATAACTGTGTTACATGTTCCCATTTGAAAAATCGTTGCATATAGTTACGGGCATGGCTGCTTCATCAGACATGTTCATTAGTCAAGGCACTAATTATATCCTTAATAAGTTTTTTGGCTGCTTTTGAGCTGAGGGAATCTCGCTGATTAGTGGCTGGATGAAAATTGACACGTGAAAAGTTGTGCGATTTTGGAATCGAGGAGAACGACTGATTAGATATTGAGGAGAACGGATTTGTTTTAGATTTCCTATGATTTGTTAAGTTGGAAGTTAAAATGTGTGAGGTCTAGTACATGTTTTTGGGGTGATAAGTTTTAAGGTAGGTTGCAGATTAAGGATGATTAAAATTTGGTAAATTGAACCAGAAATTAAAAAACCTTCTACAGGTGCATTGTGAAGTTTAATGTACATTTTTAACTCTGATGTGTGATGCTAATACGGTAATGTGATAGGGGTGACTTGGGGAAGGAAGATGTGGTCTGGGAAGTTAGGAGTGATCAGCTAATTTGTTCTTAAAAGTACAGTGACAACATTCCGATGTGATCAGTTTAATGTAATTTGTGTTTTAAAACTACAATAGTAAGTTATATTAGTCAGACATATGCATTTGATATACACTGATTCGGCGATTGAATATATATTATATATTGAAGTCAAAGCTATGACCTGCATTAAAAGAACACTAAAGCGAAAAGCAAATATTGATCATTTAACTCAGGTGGTCGGTCTCTTAATACAGGTGATCTCTTGATACAAGTGCAGCTTAATACAGGTGATCTCTTGTTACAAGTGCAGCTTATTACAGTTGATCTCTTGTTACAAGTGCAGCTTATTACAGGTGATCTCTTGTTACAAGTGCAGCTTAATACAGGTGATCTCTTGATCAAGGTTTTGATTGTATATGCTTTTTAACACTATTTGGTAATTGATGTGTTGCTATAAGTTCATGTTTTTTTCTGCTCTTTCCTTTTCTTCATTGTTTCCTCCACCTGTCTTCTTCTCATTTCCATTTGATGTACGAGTAATGACTGTGTTCCTAAAATATTATACTGTTGAAAACTGTAGTGTGATATGATTTAGTATTATACTTTCTCTCTATCCACAGGTGTTTGAACTCCATTCCTACTCATCCTTGTGTTCTCTCTATCCACAGATGTATGGACCCCTTTCTTTTTTATTTATTATGTTTCTTTATCCGCAGATCCTTCCTTCTTTGTTATTGTTTCCTTCTTTCTATCCACAGATGTAATCACATACATAGGCTTAGATTGTTATGTCTATGTGTTCCTTCTTTCTCTCCACAAAAGTGTTGAACCCCATTCTTTATTCCTTCTCTCTATCCACAGATGGTGTAGCAGAAGAGGAAGATAGTCTAGTGGACCAGGACACATTTGAGGACAAGGACCCCAGGACCACACCCCTCTCCCCGTCACATGCCATCAACTACAACAACAACACCATCAAACATACTGCTGATGACCTCACAAAAGGTAACTACATAAATTTTGACAGCAGCATATTGCATGGTAGTACATCTCAGGGCTTTAGTTTGACCATTTTTGGGGCCGAAATTCGTTCCCATTCCCCTCCACTAAAGGTATATATTTTTGCCCTTTCCCTGTGAAAAATTCCCCTCTTAAAAAAAAAAAAAATATATAGAAGAAATTTTTAAACTCCAATACAGGAAAACGGCATACTTTTCACCGTTTAGAATGGCACATTCTTGCTATCACTTAAATAATAAAAAAAAATTCACTATTTGTGTTCCTTCAAAATTCTGCTTCCTGAGCTGACTAGTGCCCTCATCTGCCTCACATGCAAGAGGTCGTTGGTTCAATCCCCGGACGGGTCATACCCGAATGGTAGCTCCCTTGTTTGACACTCTGCATATAAAGGGTATTGGAGTCTCTTTCGAGCATATTAAAGAGCTAGAGCAATTATTCGATATTCGATACAAATCTATTTGTTAGCAAGAGTAGGGCAGGTTCCTATGTACCTCCCTGTTGATGCTCTAAATAACCTATAATGTGTTGATGAAACTTTAATCAACATTGAATTCAGTTCTCATGGCTGACTCTTAATAACCTTAGATAATGTGTTCATGAGCTTTTACTAAAATTCAGCACCATCAAATTACCTCACCAATAATGGATGAAAATCAAATTGCTTTTTTTTTAATATATATTTATACCAAGGAAAAGTGGGTGGTCTGCCTCCACCACAGAAAATCGAGCATCATTATATAACCTTACATGTGTTGAAAATGACGTAAAGACACCATACAAAACAAATACAAAACTTGCATTTCATATTTATAATTCATAAAAAGTAAACAACAGCAATAAAACCGATGTTTTTTCTTACATGCATGGCACACACGTGCACATTATAACACACATGTATGTTTAAATGCATAAACTGACATTTTTCAAATATTTCATATTTTATATGAAGGAAGCCTGTAATCTGTGTGTGTATATATACACTATCAGCCCAGAAGCAGCTCCAGTTTCGCTAATTGTAATTAATTCTAAGTTTGTCGGCTTGCAGAATAAACAATTCTGGTGTATGAATCACCTCTGATCACCAAGATATCCTCTAGGTACAACTTTTTCCCATCTACATTATAGATATGTGTTAACGAGCATGACCCATGATAAAAAAATATATACTTCCACATAATTGATGATTATCTTCAGGTGGTGCTTGGGGTTTGCTTATTACAGTTTGATTTGTCTAAAAGAAAGTAAAACTAAATTGTGTGATCGAGAAATAGAACTCTGTGCGGTGAAAGTGAAACTTCCAAAGAGTAAAATTATAATAGAAATAGTGACAGTATTAGTGATATACTAACAACAGTAGCAGAACTAAGTGATAACAGAAGCTGCAGAGAGATAGTTAGTGAGAAATAGTGACAGTATTAGTGATATACTAACAACAGTAGCAGAACTAAGTGATAACAGAAGCTGCAGAGAGATAGTTAGTGAGAATAGTGGCATTATTAGTGATATACTAACAACAGTAGCAGAACTAGTGATAACAGAAGCTGCAGAGAGATAGTTAGTGAGAATAGTGGCATTATTAGTGATATACTAACAACAGTAGCAGAACTAGTGATAACAGAAGCTGCAGAGAGATAGTTAGTGAGAATAGTGTCAGTATTAGTGATATACTAACAACAGTAGCAGAACTAGTGATAACAGAAGCTGCAGAGAGATAGTTAGTGAGAATAGTGGCATTATTAGTGATATACTAACAACAGTAGCAGAACTAAGTGATAACAGAAGCTGCAGAGAGATAGTTAGTGAGAATAGTGACAGTATTAGTGATATACTAACAACAGTAGCAGAACTAGTGATAACAGAAGCTGCAGAGAGATAGTTAGTGAGAATAGTGGCAATATTAGTGATATACTAACAACAGTAGCAGAACTAAGTGATAACAGAAGCTGCAGAGAGATAGTTAGTGAGAATAGTGGCATTATTAGTGATATACTAACAACAGTAGCAGAACTAAGTGATAACAGAAGCTGCAGAGAGATAGTTAGTGAGAATAGTGGCATTATTAGTGATATACTAACAACAGTAGCAGAACTAAGTGATAACAGAAGCTGCAGAGAGATAGTTAGTGAGAATAGTGGCATTATTAGTGATATACTAACAACAGTAGCAGAACTAAGTGATAACAGAAGCTGCAGAGAGATAGTTAGTGACAATAGTGGCATTATTAGTGATATACTAACAACAGTAGCAGAACTAAGTGATAACAGAAGCTGCAGAGAGATAGTTAGTGAGAATAGTGGCATTATTAGTGATATACTAACAACAGTAGCAGAAGTACTGATAACACTAACAGAACCTGCAGAGTAGCATAACATATTGTTACTGTTCAAACAATTACAAAACAACAGAAATATGCAGAGCGATGTCAGAAGTTGTTTAAATCTGAAATTATTTTTGAAAAAACATCCCAAATTCTTTCCAGTCTTTGGAATTATCCTGCTAACCACAAAATACCTATCTTAACAATTGATGTTGATTGCATTGCATGCTAATGCTAACTTGAATAGAGAGTACCAGGTATTCAGTTTAATTTTAATTGTTAAAAAAAATATGCGATCAAATTAATGGAGGCACCTTAGACGCCACCTCTCGTTCAGTGTGGCATAATCCCATATCTTGGTATATGGTTTTGCAAAATGATGAAGAAATAAAGCTGGAAAAAATAATGAAGAATTTTGATTGCTATACCATCACGGACTTGGCTAATTACGGTAATTAATCAAAACTGGAGCTCTGCCTGTCTGACAGTTGGAGTTGGTAGTAAACAATCTATAACATCTAAGGAAAAGAGGTATGAACATGATATGGGGGGAAAAAGCCATCTTTTTTAAAATATCCTCAATTAAATAGTGCCAATTAAAAAATTTGATATGGGTTTAAAATGAATTTGTGTGTTGTTGGTGCAATGAATACAATGAAGAAAGTACATTTATAAACAGTTTCTTTAGATCAATTCTGATCAATTCAGTTATTTTATTAAGCATTACATGATTACATGTTTATTACTTACACAAGCTGTATTACTAACACTTGTATAAACCAGTGATCACCAATATAAAGAAGGCTACTAATGAGTAAACACATATTAATATATATATATTTAACGCTATTAAAAGTACAAGTTTTTTGTGTGTGTTTTTTTGTTAATTTTTAATTAAAATGTCTCCAAGATCGATTGTAATGTTATGTACATGTAAGAAATTATCCACATTCCCTATAAATCTGGTGACTGATCAAATTCATGTATTGAGAGAAGTAAAATCGGAATTATGCGAAAATCACGCGCCCACCAAACTTGCGTTTTTAATGGCGTTAAGTATATTTAAAAACAAGTATGCACCGAATATCATTAAAATGTCGGAAACATGAAGAAAACATTAAAAGATAAAAGATAAAAGAAAAGAGAGAAAGATGTGCATGGTTCCATATTTAAATAAACAATTCTAGCATAAAAATTTAAACATTTATTGAAGCATCTGCAAATTGTCTCCGCGGTGGAGAATCCCTTACTCATAAACTAATTTCCATGATAACGGTGCTAATTTAATTGCGCTCTGAATGTGCTTTTGCATGCTTTATCTTTAATAACTGCAGATGTTGATGGTTTCATGATTAAAAACCCAAATACATACTTTTGATTGGATTCCTTTTCTTTGGGGTACTTCAAATTATCTTAGTTTTAACAGTGTATCGAAAATCTGAAAATTTTCATCACACTAATTTCAAATCTCGAAGCATTTGTAAGTATTCACAAAGATAAACATATATAGCATAATAAAAACAAAATAAACATATTATGCCTCATAATAACGCAGGATAATTACCCTCCTCTCCTCCATTAATTGATTTTTCCAGGGTGAACATAATTATTTCTTGGCAGCCGGCCACTCTGACTTTACTATAGGTCTAGAACAGAAAATTAGCTGGTGAAAAAGCAACTTGTTCAGTGTTGCTATTATCATTATTAATGAAAGTGAGCTGGAGGAAATGGAGACAAAAAATGGCAATCGTTTGGAATTATGGGATTGAAGAATATTAAAAAAAATTATGGTGGCATACTGTCATGGTGCCATTTCACAGCCCTCGTGGTGCCATGTATATAGACAGGTTATACTGTATACATGCTCGCGATTTTCATTGGAGGATCATTTATGCGATTCTCGACAGTGGCAACTCCGAATTGTAAGTAGTCGACAGTAATTAATTTCAAGTAGACTGCTTGCACAGTCTGGGTAATTAGTGCTGTTTACAAGTAGCCATTTTGGTTGTCTGGTCGTCTGCTTTTTTTATGAGACTGTAATTTTTAAATTCCAGACCAGTTCTCTAGGTATTTCTGTTTTAGTTCTGTGTATACATTATGGTTCATTGATAGATTTGTGGCCAGATTTGTCTTTGATGTTCGGTATTTTGTTGAAGCTGCTCCTTCAGAGAGGTCTGATCTTGAATTAAATGTTTTCTTCAACATCACAATGACTTGGTTAATAAATTGTTAATTTCTTCTTTTCTTACCCAAGAATAAGTTTTGAGATAGTTCCCTAAGTGGTATAGTAAGTGAAAAATGATAGACAGGTAAGGCCAAAAAAAAAACACCTGTGTTTAGGGCCGACCCTAAAACTTTTTATGAAAAAAATCAATAAAAAATCATTTAACAATGATTTATCACGATATATCGAGGTAAACTGACATCACAAAAAAACTTTCAGTTGTATCATCAACTTGTATGGGGTTTATGAGATAAATACATGTAGAATCTCACAATATCTTGTTCCAAGAAAAAAAAAAGCAAATGCCTACTGACCTGTGACCCTGTTTTTTTTAGAGATGATGGAATAGGAAACACACCTATTTTTTTTTTTTTGCCTAACTATGTTAAAACCTGTCATGAGAGACCAACAGTGAATGAATGAAAGTCTTTATTTATCGAGGGTGACCCAATTTAAACTGATCTTCCTTGGGGCCCTCTAAGTTAGTGTATCCGGAATTCTTATTCTGATGTCAACCTGTTTTTATTGACCGCCTGTCTTGAGACACCATTTCTGGCCACAAAAAAAAGATTGTCTTTACAATTGGGACAGGTATTAACGTACTCATACTATATTTCTTGGATTGTGTTAGGTTCGGAGCTAGTCGATTGATACTTCACTATGACAAAGTAGCTAATTACCGACACATTTTCAGTGTCATAATGATGGAAAGGCATCTTCCATCTATAAGATGTGTGTTGGTTCCAAACATATACATCATGTTTTTATCTTTGGTATTTTATCATTTTGTGTTTTTCAAAGAAAAATGCGATACATAGGGATCACTTTGTCGTCCGTCCGTCAGTCAGTTTGTCCGTCACGAAAACATAATGTTGGCTATAACTTCCTCATTTCTTGCTATTTTTCATCAAACTTTCAATATATACTCACCATGACAACAGCGACATGACATACTAAAATATAAAGGTCAAGGTCACACTGAAGGTCATTATATGGGTTAGATAACTTTCTCATTTCTTGATATTTCTTCATCAAACTTTCAATATATACTCATCATGACAACATCGACATGACATACTAAAATGTAAAGGTCAAGGTTACACTGAAGGTCATTATATGGGTTAAATACTCATTTTTTTCTTCACGAAAACTTAACGTTGGCTATATCTTTCTCATTTCTTGATATTTCTGTATCAAACTTTCAATATATACTCATCATGGCAACAGTCAGGCCAGTTTGTCAAGGTCATTTATCTGGGTCCAAAAAACCTTGTTAGACTGACAAAGCGCTGACAGGCAACATACGTGTTCCGAGGAACACCCGTCTAGTTTATATAATATTTTGTATAGTTTTTAGGAGTATTTATGGGCTTTTTGTTGCCCCTGTACATTTTTTTTTTCGTTGTATGCAACTATGTCGATATTTGCCAACTTAAGTTCTTTTGGAGTCATCTGTCCATATTTGCCTAACTTGTGTTGTTTTGAGTCAACTGTCGATATTTGCCTGTCTTGGGTTGGGTTGTTTTGGAGTCGACTCTATATTTACCTAACTTGGGTTGTTTTTTTGCCTATCTTGGTTCTTTAATTTAGAGTCAACTCAATATTTACCTAACTCAAGGGTTGTTTTGAAGTCAACTATTAATGTTTTTTGCTTAGTTTGGGTTGTTTGTCTGACTTGGGTTAAGTCAGATAGTGACATTTGCCTAACTTGGGTTGTTTTGGAGTCAGCTTTCAATTTTTTGCCTAACTTGGGTTGTTTTTGGAGTCAACTTTCAATGTTTGCCTCACTTTGGTTGTTTTGGAATCGGCTTTCAATATTTTGCCTAACTTGGGTTGTTTTGGAGTCCACTTTCAATGTCGGTAGCGCGGTGGATTTGTAACCGGAGGCCCCGGGTTCAATACTCCGTGGTGCCACTGAGTTTCGTTGGTGTGTTCTTGGGCAAGACACTTTCCCTTAGCCTCGTCCGTCGGATGGGGACGTAAACCGGGCAGTCCCGTGTATCGGTCTATCCTCCGAGCACATTAAAGAACCATAGGAATCTATTCAATAATAAGAGTAGGGTATGGTTCCCGGATTCCTATGTATCCTTCCCCTCTCTCTGGGGCGGCTCTAAATAACCTATACTGTGTTGATGAGCCGTTAAACAACATTCAATTAAATGTTTGCCTCACTTGGGTTGTTTTGGAGTCAGCTTTCAATATTTTGCCTAACTTGGTTTGTTTTGGAGTCACCTTTCAATGGTTGCCTCACTTTGGTTGTTTTAAAGTCACATAGGTAGTGGTGGTTGATGTAACAAATACACTTACCACACATCTGTGAACAAACAAAGGTGTTATTCAATTAAAAAAATATTTATAAATTTATGTCAACAACACAGCAGATTAAGTAATGTTAAAAATGCACCGAATCAACAAGGCCTGACCTGTATTTAAGCACCATCATCACCATATCTGTCCCATCATTCCATGCGGCATGCATGTACATGGTAATATCGACATTCTACTGTAATTATTGGTAAAACATTGTGACAGTTCTGCACATGTTTATTAATGATTAAAATAAAACAATGCATTTTTGCTAGTTCAGTATATGCCATAAAGCAAATTAGCATTTGAATCCAGCAGCTGTGTAATGTAGGTCATGCTAAATCTGAATGCATGTGTTGAAACAATGTATTTATGGGAATATAGTCAACTTGATTATAATTAAGGCCAAGTGCAGTCCCCATCTCACCAGTGCTGTCCCTGTCTCACCATTGCAGTCCCCATCTCACCAGTGCAGTCCCTATCTCACCATTGCAGTCCCCATCTCACCATTGCAGTCCCCATCTCACCATTGCAGTCCCCATCTCACCATTGCAGTCCCCATCTCACCATTGCAGTCCCTATCTCACCATTGCAGTCCCCATCTTGCCATTGCAGTCCCCATCTCACCATTGCAGTCCCCATCTCACCATTGCAGTCCCCATCTCACCATTGCAGTCCCTATCTCACCAGTGCAGTCCCCATCTCACCATTGCAGTCCCCATCTCACCATTGCAGTCCCCATCTCACCATTGCAGTCCCCATCTCACCATTGCAGTCCCATCTCACCATTGCAGTCCCCATCTCACCATTGCAGTCCCCATCTCACCATTGCAGTCCCTATCTCACCATTGCAGTCCCCATCTCACCATTGCAGTCCCTATCTCACCAGTGCAGTCCCCATCTCGCCATTGCAGTCCCTATCTCACCATTGCAGTCCCTATCTCACCAATCTGTCCAACAAGATTCTAGGACCTCTGCTCAATTCTCCTAAATTAGAACATAATTATATGCAAACACCACATATCTAAACCACCAGTTTGGCCAACAAAGTCATCTTTGTTTGTTTTAAATCACAAATAAATTTATTAAAAGTAGGTCTATTAATTTGATAAAACAAACTTGGTGCTTTTCATGCCTCATGTTTCTAAGCGACTGTTCATTCCGTAGGACTAAAAGCTGCTAAGTAACGGACAGAAAAGAAACACATGAATAATTAATAAGCTTCAGTAATAACACAGTTTTCACTTCTCCGTTATCGTCATACTAAACGTAAACAGTATTTTTCCATGACTTTGTTAAAATCTTAACACTTCACTATGTTGTTAATCAATGCTTAATAACGTCATGATCTTGTCCATAATTCCCAGGTGCTAATATCTTTAATTACAAAGTGCTCACTTTAACGTCATTGTTGACGGTCTTTGGTAAAGTGACCATGCAATATCCAATGTCTTTGTATAGTTATTCTATTAACACATAATACAAAAACCTCGACATGCCCATCGTTTAAATACCAAAAGTTCATTTGTCTCAAACAGTGCACTAAATGCGTTGTGATGCGCTGTATTTAGATCTATATAAGCCGGTGAGCATCATACATCACAGTGTCTGCCTAATTGCCGGCAGATATTTATAGATGGCTTTTAATGAAACACAGTGGAAATAGTGAATAAATGAAGACCATTTTTTAAAGAATAATTATTCAAGACTAAATATTTCTGTTCATATATTCTTCAAAAGTTAAGTGGGAAGTTTATTGTTGTTGGCACAAAAGGTACATTTTATTTATTTTAATGTGTTTGACTGAATTTGACTGAATTACTGAATTTGACTGCATTACTGAATTTGACTGCCTTATGCTGAATTGACTGCATTACTGAATTTAACTGTACTGATTGAATTACTGAATTTGACTGTATTACTGAATTTGACTGTATTACTGAATTTGACTGCATTACTGAATTTGACTACTAGATTGAATTACTGAATTTAAATTCATTACTGAATTTGACTTCATTACTGAATGTGACTGCCATATGTACTGAATTTTAAATTTGAATGTATCATTGAATTTGACTACAATACTGTATTTGTCTACACTTGTTAAAAACTGTAGAAACACTGTCAGATACATATACACTTTAAATAGTGTGATCATTTTATTAAAAAAAAATGTAGATTTAAAGAAAAGTATTGCTTTGTTAAAAAACACGAAACCTGCACAGAAACAGTTTCTATGGTTACGAAGAATAATTTAAGGTGTTAAAGAAAATTGTGCGCTCTCAGACATTTAATGAGAGACGTTGGTTTCTATGACTCCGAAGGGAAATGGCAGATTTACGAACTACAAAATAATGTATTTCCACATTATACTATTTTTACTGCAATGAATATATGGTACATATTTAAAATCTGTTTTTAGATGTTTTTTATGGGATGGTGTGTTGTCCGTCGTCTGTCGTCTGTCTGTCTGTCTGTCGTCCGTTAACTTTTCTTCAAACGACTTCTCCTCAGAAACCGCTTGGCTAATTTTGACCAAACTTCACGTGGATGATCCTTAGGTGAATGCTTTTTAGATTTGTTAAAATTAGGTCAGCACTACATCCAAGATGGCTGCCATTACCATATATGGTCGAAACCTTAAAAATCTTCTTCTCCAGAACCGCTGGACAGATTTCAACAGTTTTTCTTTTAAAATGATCGCCAACGCCTAGACTATCAAGTTTGTTCAAATATAGTCCCCGGGGTCAAAAATGGCCGTGCCCTGGGGGTCCAAAGTTTGTATATTGAGGTTTTGCATGTTTTTCATATAGACATATAGGAAAAAACTTTAAAAAATCTTCTTCTCTGAAACCACAAGGCACAGAGCTCTCATGTATTACATGTAGCATCAGCTTATGGTCCTCTACTAAGTTTGTTCAAATGGTGACCCTGGGGTCAAATTTGTCCACGCCCCAGGAGTCACAGTTTAACATAGACTTATATAGGATTTTTTTTTTAAAATCTTCTTCTCGGAAACTACAACTGCCAGAGGTTTGATATTTTGCATTTACTATAAGCTTATGGTCCTTTACCAAGTTTGTTCAAATGGTGACCCTCGGGTCATTTTTGGCCCCGCCACAAGGGTCACATGTTTTACATAGATATGTATAGGGAAAAACTTAAAAAAATCTTCTTCTCTGGAACCACATGCCACAGAGCTCTCATGTATTACATGTAGCATCAGCTTATGGTCCTCTACTAAGTTTGTTCAAATGGTGACCCTGGGGTCAAATTTGTCCCCGCCCCGAGGGTCACAGTTTTACTTTGACTTATATAGGATTTTTTTTTTTAAAAATCTTCTTCTCGCAAACTACAAGAGTCAGAGGTTTGATGTGTTACATTTATTATAAGCTTATGGTCCTTTACCAAGTTTGTTCAAATGGTGACCCTGGGGTCACATTTGGCCCCGCCCAAAGGGTCACATGTTTTACATAGACATGTATAGGGAAAAACTAAAAAGAATTCTTCTCTGAAACTGCAAGAGCCAGAGGTTTAATATTTTGCTGTTGCTATAAGCTTATGGTCCTTTACCAATTTTGTTCAAATGGGGACCCTGGGGGTCAAATCTGGCCCCGCCCCGGGGGTCACTGTTTTACATAAATGCTTGTATAGGGAAAAACTGAAAAAAAGCTTCTCTGGAACTGCAAGAGCCAGAGGTTTAATATTTTGCATTTGCTATAAGCTTATGGTCGTTTACCAAGTTTGTCCAAATGGTGACCCTCGGGTCATATTTGACCCCGCCCAAAGGGTCACATGTTTTACATAGACATGTATAGGGAATTATTTTTTTTTAATATTTTCTTGATTTTTTTTTTTAATTTCTTTTTCTTTTCTTTTTTTCTTTTTTTTTTTAAATATTTTTTTTTTTTTAGCTCTATGTTCGACCAGTCGGACCAGTAACAGAGGAGTTCTTGATTTAGTTAAACATGCTATATTTTGCCTCGTTAATACGGTAGGGCCTTCAATTTTTATCTGATCTTTACCAAACTTTACCAGATTTTTTAGTTATTGCCCTTGATTTAGTTAAAAGGCTGTTTTTTGCCTGAAACTTTCAAAAAAACGTAAATGGCAGTCACTCACTTCCTAGCCCGGTGCAGGATAGGGCATACACGTTATACTCATTCATATTTATTACAAGGTGAGCAATTACCAGAATGTATACCCTGCTTTGCACCGTTAACGGTCAAACACATATTATTGGAATGTGTAGACTTTGATCCTATGCGTCAAAGGTACTACAATGTTAATGCTATGAAAGAGTTATTTGATACTGTAGATTTTAGTCTTGTTTTAGATTTCCTGAAAGAGATCAGACTATATAAATCATTGTAATGTGTTCTTATATATATTTACTTGTTTATATACCCGTTGACGGGCATTTGTTGATTTACATACATAGTTTATATTACACCTGATCATCCCTTATTTTTTAATAGTTTTATCTTTATATATTTACATTAATTTTTAATTAATACTTCATTTTTCATAAATTTTTGCGCACAATATGACCTATTTATGTGTCGACGTGCCGTAAAACACCATTCATTCATTCATTCATTCATTCATTCATTCATTCATTCATTCATTCATTCATTCATTCATTCATTCATTCATTGATGTTATAAGAGCCATGTTAGCCAGTAGAGCGTCCACAGGCCCTCTTGGGCCTGTTGTTTTCTTATATTTATATTTCTTTTGTTGTAATTTTTACAAAATTTAGAGTTTTTATAATTTTATAATTATATATATAGTGTTTGTAAATGATGGTCAGTAGTTTTTATTCTGCAATCATATTGCACTCATGAAAACCTTTTTCCAGTTGTTTGTCGTACATTATATTGAATAACTGGACTTAAGCTTACATTGACCGCTACTTTATATTCCTTATATTGACTGCTATTTAACATTCCTTACATTGACCGCTACTTTACATTACTTACATTCACCGCTACTTTACATTCCTTACATTGACCGCTACTTTACATTCCTTACATTGACCGCTACTTTACATTCCTTACATTGACCGCTACTTTACTTACATACCTGCTACTTTACATTACTTACATTCACCGCTACTTTACATTCCTTACATTGACCGCTACTTTACATTCCTTACATTGACCGCTACTTTACATCCCTTACATTGACCACTACTTTACATTACTTACATTGACCGCTACTTTACATTCCTTACATTGACCGCTACTTTACATTACTTACATTGACCGCTACTTTACATTCCTTACATTGACCGCTACTTTACATTCCTTACATTGACCGCTACTTTACATTCCTTACATTGACCGCTTCTTTACATTCCTTACATTGACCGCTACTTTACATTCCTTACATTGACCGCTACTTTACATTCCTTACATTGACCGCTACTTTACTTTACTTACATTGACCGCTCCTTTACATCCCTTACATTGACCGCTCCTTTCCATTCCTATAGAAAGTAGGCCTCCATCATTGACCTTGGTCTGCATTGCACATTGGTCCGAAAATGCTAGCGGTTGCCTTAAGCTTAGTTTCAAAGACTTGTTCAAACTTTATTTTGCATTCAGTGGCGCTTGCCTGAGACTGGGTTTGACGTGCCGGACATAGCCATCTTACAAAATAGTCTTCTGTTAGAATTTATTTCTAGATTATTTTGGTTTTACAATAATATAGTGCAACACTGTAAAAAGATAAAATGAAATAATCTTGGCCACAAAGGTAAAAAAGCAAATCATGTGAAAACTGAAGCCTTTATGTTTTCTATTTGCAACTAATAAATACTTTTTTCTTCTTTTAATAATATACGTGTTTAAGGGTTATTCATCTTTGCTAATCCGAGCACAGCTCTTTTTTTTTTACGATTTTGATATTTCATCCGACAAAAGAGAGCATCAAGAGGGCATTTATATAATTATTTCAACCTTAAAATCCTAAAGATTGTGTTACTCAAATCTGAAAGATTCACAGAATAGTTGTTACTATTTATAAGCTTTTTGATACTATTTATAAACATTTGTGTTACTAATTATAAACTTTCTGTTACTAATAATAGCACAATAATTCTGTTACTAATAATAGAACAATTTCTACTTGCAGGTGATGGTAATTCTCAGGATCAGCAGGAGTCCCTTCACGAGTGTCCATACTGCATGTTCAGTAGCGTGAATGAGATGCGCATCAAGGCACACATTATATCCCAGCATTCTCAGAACACTTCCGGTGGTGGCGATATTGCTTGTCCTCTATGCCAGGAACCCTTCTCGGAGAAATCCAAAATCGAATATCACCTGACTGCTGTACATAATGTTAACTCAGAAGGCCTGCAGAAATTATTGTCGCTAGTCGTTGTTGAAGACGCCACAAAAGTTAAAATGCCACCAATGACAGTAAAGGATACATCGTTGCGACGAGGCAGTGCCGCTGCTGTGGCAGAGGTCAGCGAGATTGATCTAGAGGCGTTGGAAATGGAGTCTGCCCGACTGGTGGCAGAGGAAGGTAAGCATGCTAAGTGATCGAATGATCATGATGATTGATTGATAATTGATTGATTGATTGATCAGTTAATTATAAACCATATACTAGATGCCAATGTTATGTTATAATATTCAGATGTGAATGAATTCACACAGTTCTCGTTTGAAATAATTATAACTTTGAAAGGCAGGTTTTAAGAGTTTGTATATAGGAAACAAGTTAAATCTTTAGTAACAGTTGGCTCCAACTAATTATAGATTTCATTTTTTCCTTTCATTTATGAAATACACTTATTGTAATATATTATACAATTATGGACTTTTCAGCTGTTATACATGATGTGATATGCACCAAAAAAATCATTATTGACCGAGGCGATAGCCGAGGTCAATAATGATTTTTTGGTACATATCAACATCATGTATAACAGCTGGAAAGTCCATAACTGTTTTATTATATAACCCTCAATTTACAATTATATAAAACAGGTCAATATCAAAAAAACAATTATATAAAACAGGTCAATATCAAAAAAACAGGTCAATATCAAAAAAACAGGTCAATATCGCTAGATATTTTTTCTAAAAAATTACTTTTTAGCCAATGAAAACGCGTCTATTTATAGGTTATATAATAAATATCATTATCATCCAGTCTAAATTAAAACATGCCAAAAGACATTAACACACTCTCATGTTGCCACAAGACATGTCGGTGAGTCAGTGACACCATTACTTACCCACTTTCCTCATCTATTTCAGCGATAGATCTTGCCGTGCCGCCAGAGAAGGACCAGGATGAGCAATTCCGCTGCCAGACTTGCTCCAAGACCTTCACCAACATTGACCAGCTCTACTCTCACCAGAACGAGCTCGGTCATCTTGAATTGAAGCAGACGCCCCGTGGGCCGGGTTATCTCTGCTGGAAGAAGGGCTGCAACCAGTATTTCAAAACTGCTCAAGCACTACAAATGCACTTTCGCGAAATCCATGCCAAATCGTTGGGACTCAGTACGTCGGATCGGTCAGAGTTCAAGTATCCGTGCCAAATGTGTACACTCGCGTTCAAATCTCAACAAAAGCTTCATTACCACGCACAAATGCATATCATTAAGACTGCTGTCAGCTGCAATTTGTGTACAAAAACTTTCTCGTCGATATCGGGACTCAGAAAACATGTAGAATCGACTCATAATCTCAGTGATAGTGAAATGGACCAGTATCGGGCAGAAATCTATGCCAACGCCATGGCGCTGTCCACATTCATGGCCGACGCTAGGCTTAATAAAGTGTTCAATCTTTCAGACGTACCGAAAGAAAACTTCAAAAATTCAAACTTTTCTTCAAATGCCGATTCTGAGGCTGAAATGAAAGAGGAAAACGGTGCAATTGATTCGGAGTTGTCGTCGAAAGACAATTCTCCACCATCAACTCCAGTTTCCATGGAGAATGGTGTAGATAAAGGAGGCAACTCTATTGAGGGAGAAAATGATCTGAATTCAAAAGAACAGGAATTTTTTGAGGATTATATAAACAGTCAAGCATTTGCCGAGGGGTCGTACGAAGACCCAAACAGAAAATATAAATGTCACCGTTGTAGAGTGGCATTTACAAAGCAGAACTATCTCACGGCTCACAATAAAACATTGATGCACAGAAAAGGTGATAGAATGAGTTATCCAATGGAGAAATTCTTGGATCCAAATAGACCATATAAGTGTGATATATGTAAGGAATCATTCACCCAGAAAAACATTCTGCTTGTACATTATAACTCAGTTTCTCATCTGCATAAAGTAAAGCAGGGGGCACACTCGGACAGTCCATTACCACTGATAAGTTCATCCGCAACATCGTCGTTACCACCCACATCTACAGTCACAACTTCATCATCATCGTCCATGACAGCTTCTGATAAGAATTCCAATAAAAAATCTCGTGAGGTGTCGCCAGAAGACGACTCGGTTCGACCTTACAGATGTAATATATGTAAAGTGTCATACAGTCAAGGCTCCACTTTGGACATTCACATACGCTCTGTGGCTCATCAAACACGTGCCTCGAAGCTTCATGAATTGGCCATGACCGGGGAAGTTGACCTTTCACGACCTCTGATTGAGGAACCAACCGACAAGTTTCAACAAAAACTCCTCAATGACTTCCTGTCTAAACAGCAGACGACAGTGGCCCAGATGTCCCAATCATCGCTTTTATTCCAGGGCCTCCCAGGATTGACGAGCTACCCGGGGTTCTCGGGACTTCCATCGATCCCAGGATTTCCGTTCTTGACAGGACTACCACCATTACTTCCCTTGTCAGTACCAAATCAAGTGTTCCAATCCTCAGCAGCCAGTTGTACCTCTAGTCAGACACAGTCAAGTTCAGCATGGTCATACTCATCGCCATCGTTAGCAGAATTTTCTTATTCAGACTCAACTTCATTGTCATCTACGAATAAATCTCTCGAAAAGATCTCTCAGCAGCTGATGGCCTCTCAGTCCCATAAGTTTGGTACGCCGGAGTCTTCGTCGCCATCATCGGTACAGTCCCAGAGTCATCCCTCAGGAAGTATTCAGGTGTGTCAGAGGTGTTCAGCCGTGTTTGCTGGCCATGAATCGTACATTCAGCACCAGCTTTTCTGCTCAGGAAGTTCTTCAAGTCCAGGTCCCATGTCAGCTGGTAACAACAAGTCACGCTTTGTTGGTAGAATCAAACCAGCCGTGCAAAGAAACTTGTTAGAAAACTTTGGCTTTGAATGCGTGATGCAGTTCAATGAGTTTAATCAACGAGGAGTGAAGAGAGAAGAGGAAGTTAAGGAGGTGTCGAATCCAGATGTTAAGAACAATCCTTCGGAATCCGGAAATCCAAATGAGAGTGATGAAAAAGTCAGTTTGGAAAATGTGCCAAAGGCAGAAGCAGGAAAAGAAGACACGATTAAAGATGAGAATTTGAAAGTGAAGACTAAAGTAGATCTGCCAGAGATGAATAGGTGCGTATGCAGTCAGTGTAGTAAACAATTCTCAAGTGTCTGGGTACTAAAGGCTCATGAAGAAGAAGTTCACAAAGAAATAGTTCCGATAAAGATGGTTGAAGATATTGGGGACCAGTTCAAATCTGATTTTGAAAAGAAAATACCCAAGGAACAGTTGCTGCCTGAACTTCCACCTACTCCTATTACGCCATCAACCCCTGCACCAGAAGAAAAGATCATTAAGCAGGAAATGCCCCCGCCCCCACCTCCACCGCCTGCACAGCTTCAGATGGATATGCTGCAGATGATGAACATGTTCGGTATGGGGATGATGCCTATGCCA
Source organism: Cyrtodaria siliqua (assembly GCA_037043455.1). Classification (NCBI taxonomy): domain Eukaryota; kingdom Metazoa; phylum Mollusca; class Bivalvia; order Adapedonta; family Hiatellidae; genus Cyrtodaria; species Cyrtodaria siliqua. Next base: position 108,891 of record JAWPHD010002660.1, on the reverse strand, counting down.
ATGTCTCTCATGATGAACGGTCAGCCTTCCCTCATGCCGATGATGATGCCGCCTCCAGGGATGGACCAGGGAATGAAATCTCCTGGCATGCCAGGTCTGGATAGCGCTACAGCTGCAGCAATGAACGCTCAACATAAACAACAGATGCAGAACGCAGCCATGGCCAATCAGAAGAGAGCAAGAACTCGAATAAATGACGAACAACTGAAGGTTTTGAGGGGGTACTTCGACATTAATAATTCGCCAAGTGAGGAGCAGATCCAGGCCATGTCAGACACAACGGGTCTTCCGATGAAGGTGATAAAGCACTGGTTCAGAAATACTCTCTTTAAAGAAAGACAGAGAAACAAGGATTCACCGTACAATTTCAACAATCCGCCATCCACAACATTAGATCTTGAGGAATACGAAAAGACAGGAAAACTGACGATAATAGAAGATTCTAGTCCATCGGTTTCAGAGAACCCAAGTCCTGTTATGAAAATCACAACTCCAGAACCTATCATCAAGAAGGAACCTGTTGAAAAAATTGAAGAAATTCCGCCGAAAATTTCTCCAGTAATTCCAAAGGTTGAAGAAACCAAAATTAGTAGCTTGTCACAAAATCCTAAACACAATCCTATCTCAGAGCCTGAATCTTACCAAGCACCTAAAATATCTCCAAATCCGGGTCACCATTATACATCAGCTCCATTGTTATCATCAGCTTCTACACCGGCGCATGGATCTTCATCATCTGCGACTGCTGCAATATCATCGTCAACATCATCACTGAAGCTCACTCCTACAGGGACCAATGATTTAATGCAAAGCTTTGCATCCAGTTTAGCAGCCATGAGTACCCCGTCTACGCCAACCTACCCTCCAATGTCAACAACACCAAATACGACCCCACTGTACGAGAACCACAGTTACTCTCCACCAGGCGGCTCTTCCGGTAGACGGGCAAATCGTACACGATTCACAGACTACCAGATCAAATGTCTGCAGGAGTATTTTGAACAGAACGCTTATCCCAAAGATGACGAATTGGAGCACTTATCAAAGATGCTTGGCCTCAGTCCTAGAGTTATTGTCGTCTGGTTTCAGAATGCCCGTCAGAAGGCGAGAAAGATCTATGAAAATCAGCCTGCAGACAACATTAAGGACATGTCCGCTTCATCCTCGACTGGTTCATCCCCATTCAACAGAACACCCGGACTGAACTACCAGTGTAAAAAATGCCAGGCGGTTTTCCAAAGATACTATGACTTGATACGTCACCAGAAACGTCACTGCTTCTCGGAAAATGAGAAACAAGAATCCCACATGATGTCAGACGACAGCGACTCGCTATCTTATGTTACGTCTCTCGACAACACATATTTCTCCGACTCGGAATCGGAAACATCTTCCACTGTGGGTAAGATGATGCCAAGAGAAAGTAATACCACGAGTTTAAGTAAAAGCGAGACTCAGGCCCCTTCCTCCAGCAAACTGCAGTGTGACAAATGCGACATGTCATTCCACAATGTAGAATTGTTCAAGGAGCATCAGAATGTACACAATATGAACCCTGGGCTCTTCATGGGTCTTCAGACCAGCAGCGCATTCTCTGTTCTTCAGAACATGGCCAATCAGCAGCAGCACAGCATCATGGGAATGGATGATCGATCTCCAGGCAAGCGTAAATATGAGGAAGAAATTGAAGACCCTGACCAACCACGTGACAAGCGTCTGCGCACCACGATTCTTCCAGAACAACTAGATTACTTATACCAGAAGTATCAGCTTGACTGTAATCCAAGTAGAAAACAGCTTGAAGCAATCTCGAAGGACGTTGGTTTGAAAAAACGAGTTGTGCAGGTCTGGTTTCAGAACACACGTGCACGGGAGCGGAAGGGTCAGTATCGTGCGCACCAGCAGCTCATTCATAAACGCTGTCCAATATGTAGAGCACTGTTCCGAGCCAAGTCTGCCCTGGAATCTCATCTCGCTACTAAGCATCCCGATGAAATGGCAAAAGGTGAAATAAACATCGACAACATTCCCGACGCCGCCATAGAGAGTCCCGGACCATCTTCATCAAATCTCTTGTCGCCATCCCCAGACTACACTAAGCTGCTAGCGCCACCTGGTATGCAGGGATTGCTGCCCTACATGCCACCATCAAGTCATGGTATGGGTTTCCCACCAATGGCAGATCCAATACAAATGTCGATGAAACAGTTCTACGAAGACTCATTCAAGAAATATATCAATGAATTGAGCTCAACTAGTCACGGGTCTCAGAAGGAAAGTAGGTCATCACAACATATGGTACATGAAATGACCTCAACTCCCATGAAAACTGAAACCTCAATATCTTCAATGGACGATGACGCCCCACTGGATCTGAGCAAGCCCCTCAAAGTGAGCACCGGCCATTCTGAGCATCATGAGAAACACCGTAACGATGAACCAATGTCTCTGTCGAGTCACAGCAGTAGCGGCCTGAGTAGCAGTGGGCTTCACAGCGAAAGACACGGTCACAACAGCGGACACAGCTCTCACTCGCAGGGAGTGCTTGAATCTTCTGTCGACCAGAGCTACATGATGAAACGCTTTAACCATGACAGCTCAAACTATGAGCTGGAGATGGAAGAAGACTCAAACATGAGCGACTCAGCGGCCTCCCCCGGCACTTCAATGCACATGAGCATGGGCAACAAGCGGTACCGGACACAGATGACGAGTTTACAGGTCCGGATCATGAAGAATATATTCATTGACTACAAGACGCCAACGATGGCAGAATGTGAAATGCTCGGGCGAATCATTGGGCTTCAAAAGCGGGTGGTTCAGGTGTGGTTCCAGAATGCACGCGCAAAGGAGAAGAAGGCAAAGCTGAATATGGGAAAGACATACAGTCAACTTGAGATGGATTTCCCAAAACCGCCGGAGGAGTGTACTCTGTGTAAATTTAAGTACTCGCACAAGTACACGATTCAAGACCATATCTTTACCAAGAAGCACATTGACAAGGTCAAGGAGTACATCCAGTCGCAGACGGATGCCGAACGAGAGATGTCCAGCTCAGCAGCTTCAATAGCTGGCGTGTCCGGACTTCTAAGATCACAGCAAGCCAATGATGTGGACCATATGCGCAAGCTGATGGAGGAGGCGAACACGCAGTCGCACATGGCCCAGTTACAGTCGATGGGCCTGGCACCAATGGGGCTCCCACCCGGAGCTATGGCAGGTATGTATAGTCATACAGTTGGCACAATCAACTATTGTATCTTCTTTTTTAGGTCAATACAGTTACTATAGTTTCTCGTTCACCCCTGGAAATCTTACTCAGATATTCATCTGAAAAATAAAACTGATTATTTTTTCAATAGGTTTATTTATTATATTTCTATTGGTGAATGATCAGGATTTCTCAGTGAAAGAAAATTCATTGCTATTATTAGGAACAAACTCCGAACACAAAAATAATTGTGATGTTATTTATGAAGTGGAAAAAAATGTTTTGGACGTCCATGTCATTTGCAGAGAATGATCAACAAAGTGAAATATTTCGGTTAAATTATACACTGTTTCAAAATGTAATAAATATATTGTTAACTGCTGGGTTCAGTTATAAGGAAATCCTTAACTTCACTTCGCGACAGGTTTTCCTCTTATCGATCAAAGCAGTTAATAAATCTCAGTATATTTAACTAGCAGCTATAAGTTTTCATTTAGTATAAGATAGTTTTTCCGAAGAAAAAGTAAGGTTTAACAAGTGTAATTGCTCATGTAATCAAATGAAAAAATATAGTTGTAAATAGTTATTAGTTTGTAAACAGTTGATAAAACGTTCATGTTTCAGGAATGGGATTATTCAGTCCAGAATATCTCCACGAGATGAAGAGAGATACGTCCTCAAAGGATAAACTCAAAAAAGAGGGCACTAAACCTGAAGGTAGGTAGTTAGTCACATGGTATCAATATTTTGTTTTCATTGGTGGAGGCTGTGTGTTAGATTAACATAACTCAGAGGAGTGTTTATTTTTTAACAAAAGCATTTTTTTTTAAAAATATGACTAAAGTTCTTATAGCTTTTCCATTCAAACTTTCGAGTTGTGGGGATTTTAGGCACTTTTAAATTTGAACATGCACCCATAAATGAAATATATGGATTCAGCCACAGAACTAAAAACAAATGGGAAAAAGTTAAAATAGGTAAACCCTTTGTAGGGCAGATATAAGTGCACACAAGCTATCTTATTTTAATAAGCGCTTTTTAATCAAGATCATTGTGGAACTTTTTCATTGAAAGAAATTCATTTTCACACATACCATATAATCCCTAATAAACGTCCCCCCCCCCCCCCCCCCACCCCGGGCTTAACATTTTTGAGAAGTGCGGCGTTTGAGACCGAAAATACATAATTTAACTTTTAAATCGAACATTATTTAATGATTTTCTTTACTTAGATAACCCAAAGTTTGCATGTCAATCAATCAATTAATGTATTTGATTTTAAGGTTTCTAGTGATTTTGTGTGTACCATTGTGAATGAAACAGATTAACTTGCATCTTTTGGTGCTTAAAAAAAAAAAAAATCTGAAAAAAATGGTGGGGGAGGGGTGTTTATTAGGGATTATACGGTATTTTATAACGCTCTGGAAGAATTTTTTAACTAGCGCTGAAATAAAATAAAAGATCCATTGTTAGAATTAATAAAATTTACAAATTGACTGGTAATTTGATCAAATTGCAGTTAACATAGTAAAACAGATGCAAAAAATGATTTTACCATGTGATTAGTAGGTTATTCAGTGGGTGGGTTCCGAAATGATTTCACTCGATGGAAAGTGTGTTTCGATTTTTCACTCATTGACATCGCTTACTCTGACATTAAAAAACAATTAGCCTTCCATACATGTATATTGAGAAGAAATAAAACTGAATATGTTTTTGACCAAGATATTTAACTTCGTTAAAATTTCTCAACAATTAAGATTGCCATCATAAACACTGATTGACGTCATGATTTTAATTCTTTTGGAATTGTAAAAAAAAAATCAAAGTTGGTAAAAAATGATTGTCTTTCTTTATAATTATGAGAGTATTTATTTTCCACTTATAAAACTGTAATGAACTGCCTGGAAACAACCTCTTAGAAGTGTATAACATTTCGTATTTGCTATCTCGGCTAGTTATTTGCTACCTAAGAAAAAATATCAGTGTTGGAAAAAACAAATGTCATTAATATCGTCATTACTGCCTCAGACGTAATTCGCAAGTATGTGATGGCACAACGATAATTAAGACAACTTCTGTTATTTACGTAGTCGTCTTTATCTAGCAGATATCTCTATGGTGACAGTTTTCAACATTAATTGAAATTTCCTGATTGTGTGATAAACATTGTAACACGTTTAGTAATTGTAAAGCTATTGATGATATCATCGAGAATTCTCAGATAGTTATGTAAAAAGGGGTACAACAGGCGTTTTCTAGAAAAATCTATAATTTTAGAAATGTTCCAAATGATGATAAAAATGTCATATCAGTCAACATATTATGTTGTTGTTTAGGTCCACAATTTGAATTGACATAGATTTTGAATGAAATCTGGCTTTAAAATTCTCTAACATATCATTCGGGGGGGGAGAAAGAGACTTAGAGGAAGGGAATTTTTTTTAAAAATACTTTTGTTTTAAGGATGTAGCAAAGGGATACAACTATAATAGAAGTGGAGGTCTGTGTTAATCCCTAAGACTAAAAATAATGTTAATGGTTTTAAATACATTAATTTATCAGTAGCTTTTCAGTTGATATTAATAGCAATAATAATGTTTCCTACTATAGCTTTAACCACCATTTTGTGTCTGTGTGTGTCTAACACTTGTTACCTCCCTTCTTCTTTAGGCTCTTCAAAGAAAGATACAAAAGGTGGTCTGTCCTCAGCAGACACAGCCCACCTTCAGAGTTTGGGCATGTTTCCCCATTTTGGTGGGGTGTTACCGGGCATGGATCCGGGGATGTTGCCGTACATGTATCCTAGTGGGCTTCCCGGACTCATTCCAGGCATGCTTGGGATGCCCCCAATGCAGCCCGGATTTATGCCAGGTCAGTGGGGCTGTGGTTGAATGATTGATGGACGGGATGTGAAAGAATGGTTTTATAATTAATAAAAATGGGGCTAGAGATAATATTGGGTTTTATCACATAACTTGCAGTGTGGGAGAGGCTCTTAATATATACAACTCGTTAAATAAATTCAATATTATATTGGTACTCGTGCAAGATCTTCTGTTTATTTATATATAAAGTCGCGCAATATTAATACGCGGAAGAACTCGTGCATAATTATTTTCCAATTCAAATCTAGTAACATATAATATTACAGTGGACACATAAGTAGGTATGTGTTGTTGATTGAGGGATGTGAAAGCATGGTTTTATAATATAAAAGTGAGACATATAGATATAGATTGGGTTATATTATAGTGGGCTAATTATGGGCATACAGTTACTGGTTAAAGAAGTGTGTGAAAGAGAAGCTAAGGTGGAAAGCTGTTTAGTGGAGGACATTTATTTGAATTTGAGAGGGAACTTACAATATGCTAAAGATGAAACTATGGTGAGGCTTATGTACAGTATGAGAGGGCATTAATATAAAACTATGACATCTAGGGCATTTATGTAAAACTATGAGAGGGCATTTTGTGAAAAAAAGAAAGTATGCTATATGCGAGACTGAAGATTAGTTGGAATGATAGTGTAAATAAAGGATATTTTTCAGTGAAGTAATTAGGTCGTTTTTAAAAGAATTTCTTATAAAATAATATGAAGTGATTGAAAAAAATAGGTAATTACATAGTTATAAGTGGAAAGCTGCTTAGTTCATTTAATCTACATTTAATAGTACATTTAATTCTTGCTGAAGTCCAAAACAATATTTCAAAAGTGTACATACCTGCCAAAAAAATCCCTTATTGGGATTTGATCCCCATACAAGTCTACAAATGTGTAATATAAATATATGTTAAGAAGCTATTTGGTGAAATTTACATAAATTGTTAGATGATTTCAAAGATAAATATTGTTGAAATTAGCAAGATAACAGTTCTCCCTATTTCTGAGACCAAATCTTCCTATTTCAGACAAGATCTCCTATTTCAGGTCAAATCTCTTATTTTTGGCCAGTTCTACTATTTCAGGTCAAATCTTATTGTAGGCCTAATCTCCCTATTTCAGGCCAAATCTGCCTATTTCAGGCCAAATCTCCTCCCTATTTCAGGCCAAATCTCCCTATTTCAGGCAAAATCTCCCTATTTCTTATACAAAACCTCCCTACTTTACCTGTCAGAAGTTGGTAGTTCTATCTATGCATTGAGATTGCTGCTCAACATTTCAGCACAAAATGTTAAGCGAATTTATGTTTAAATTGAGTTAATCCTGGTGGCTGTCTATTTGATTTGATGTTATTTTGAATTCATTCCTAGCTATTAAAAATTAGTTTTAAATAATTTATATCTAACATTATTTAACATATATTAATGAAGTAAAATGTATCTTTAGATGGAAAAATATTTCTGTTCATTCTCCGCATGCGCATTTTATAGAAAAAAAAATAAGCAAAACATGTTAAATTACAAATTGTTTAAGATTTTATCTCTAATATAAGTAAAATAAACATATTTCATCTAGATATATTAACAGTAAAATACGTAAAATACAATGTCTTTGTTTATTTTCACAGGAGCAGAACATCTTCTTGGCTACGATCCAATGACCTATGGCACACCGCTACCTCTGCTGCAGATACCACAACAAGCCATCAAGGACGTCAGTTCAAAACTTACGGAACCCCTGGCCATGATCGGTCAGTACACCCAGGACTGTAAATCTATCTCGAGTTTACGCTCTCTCGTGAGTAACGTGGACTACAACTGTGCGCGGGAAGCGACGGTTGATGTCGGCTACATCTGTAAAAAATGTCAGATGGTGTACCCGGCCAAGGACGCCTGTGTCGGGCATCAGCAGATGATGTGCTTTCCTGGCGGGAAAATTCCAAAAGGTATTAATCCCACGCTGAAACTCGAACAGATTCAGTATGAATGTAAACTGTGTACAGAGAAAATGTCCACTGTGATGGAGTTCAAATCTCACTGCCAAACTGAGGCTCATAAAGTGAAGGTGGATCGCTATCAGCAACAGAAAATGTCTGCTGCTAGCGCGACACCAAAATCTAGTGTGCCGTCTGCTCCTTCTGCCTCCCCCTCGCCAAGACATAGTGTTAGTGGCCCCGAGAAAGACAAGGTATCGACTATGGAGAAAAGACTAGAAGCTGAAAGAAAAGCCGATGTGTAACGACGTGACGCTAGCTAGTAATTTTGAGTAGGGGAGAAAAACACGTTTACTAACAATGAAGTACTAACTAGCTGCGAGACATAAGTCGGTTGTACAATGATAAATGTAAAAATAATGCAGATGTCTGTAGAACAGCCTGCCTGATCTAAGTGCGAATGCAGTATCAAAGAAATCCAAAAATACAAAAACAGCGAAAATTCTTGTTGACGGCTGACAACAGTTTACTGCTGTATTTCGATAATGAGCAATGACAACAGTATTGAATGTTTATTGTACATTGTCGTGAAAGCTATACGTTTTCATTTTCCATTCTCGTAAGTGCTACGCTAGATATATTTTTTATTTCTTATTACACGTGTATGAAATGTAAACCCATTATTCTCCAATATAATATTATCGCATAATGTACAAGTATAATATATAATTATGTTCCGTTTATGTAAATGAGTTGTGTATAAATGAGTATCCAATAATCTAGGAAATGATATTGTTTTTGTTCAATTTTCTAGATTTATAATTAATATTAGTAGACCGATAGTTATATGATATATGAAATGTATACTTTATATATGGCATTTTCTCAGAATAACTGTACTTGTTAAAAGTTGTTATGCTGTATTGGTATGCTAAGCATAGCCATTGTGTTTGTTTGTTTACGGGGGAAATGTAAGATGTGTAGTTCAGTAAAACACGGCTGTGTTGAGAATTTTTACACATAGAGTTTCCGTTTCAGACACCGGTTTATGAATTTTCAAACTGTTTATAAAAAAAAACTCGACCGGATCCATAGAATTCCATTTCCCAGTTGATCAATATCAAGGCTTTTGGATGCCAAATAAAGGGGAGATAATCTATTGATGCGTAATACAGAGTGCTCAGGCTTTTCTGAGTTTAATCCCCTCAAAAAGTAGAGGGAAAAAAAACGAAACTGATTTAAAGGTCAAACTCCACATAAAATAAGCATTTAACTATGCTTATGTGTTGACATTGTTGTATGGGTATAACAAATACTTTTTAATGTGCGTGGTTATAATTTGTACATTTTGTTCGACATTTGTTAAAACTATGGCACAGTTATACAGCATTTATATTGATTATATACTACCTTTCGAGGGCTGACCGCGAAACCATTGTATCTTCTTCTTTGTTTATATATAGGTACAATTGTTCTGCGACCACCCCTCATTTTATGTATAGTTGAATTTGTTATGCGAACACAGTGTTTATTCCAAATGAAATTTGGTATAGTGTAAATGTGACCTATGATCATGTTTTATATAAATACATTTAAATGATATGTTTATAGTCTAACTAACTGAATGTACATGTATATATGTAGTTATTACACAATCATCTACCATGTAATTGTGTAGAGAAAACTTACAAAACGTGTGTAGAAATATCTAGAATATGACGGAATATCAATTTGAGGAGTCGATGCGAAATTATTGTAGCTTGTTTTTTATTTATATATAGTTACAAATAGTTTGGTGATCTCCCCTCGAATTATTAAAATATCAATTCTAAATTTCTGAATTTGTTCTAGATATGTCTTGAATCTATCAGTCTTTATAATAGGCATTTATTTTCTTATGTGTTCAAATGTAACCTCTGTATTTTTGTTTAACAAAAAAGTCATAAAAAATTAACAAGTGTTCCTTTTTTCCCTTCAGATTATTAAGGTGAAATAGTTTAAACCAAAAAAATATATGGCTTCGTTAATGCGTAGTGTTGCATTTTGTGGTCTAATATGTAATCGTGAATAGTTTAAAGTAAAGTTTTTGATTGTAAAAGATGAAGCGTAGCTGATTGAGCCGATTGCGATCGATGAATGTTCAAGCCTGTGCCGCCATTGTATATATAGGGCTACCACCATGCTCATACAAACATGGTACAGATTCTCCGTCAGCTTGTGAAATGCTTCAATACGCATGATTTGACAAGACAACAATTTCGTAGCTGGTGGCATGTGCTTGAAAATGCAATTTCACACATCCATCTTGCATGTAAATGATAATATGTATTATATGAATTAAAAGAAAAAAATGTTTGTGACATTTGTTCTTTCAAAGTATCAGGTTGAGAAGTTTTTTTTAATTATATACCTCATGAATACTGTTGGTAAACTGTCAATGTCCAGGCTTGTAATTTTTAATAATGGGGGGTAACTCTAAAGTCTGTAGACAGTTGGGGGTACTCCCCCTTGCATTATTGGCCATTTTGTGTAGCAAGTGGGAGGTAACTCTGAAATATCTAGATAGTGGGGTACTCCCACTTGGATTACTGGCCATTTTGTGTAACGTGGGGGAGGTAACTCTGAAATCTGTAGATAGTGAGGGCGTACTCCCCCTTGGATTACTGGCCATTTTGTGTAATAAGGGGGATAACTCTTAAGTCTGCAGACAGTGGGGGTACTCTCTTTTGGATTACCAGCCATTTTATGTATGTCAATGCTTCAGATCAGTACTGTGATAATTAGCTGCGCGATTATTGAGGTGCTTGCTCCCTCCCGAAACTCTTGAATTTTTAAAAACTACTTCATGCGAAAACTGCAAAACTTTCTATCATTTTAAAATAAAGATATCTTTACAAAAGGGGATTGTATTTGGATTGACACCAATCTTTTAGTGCACTTCCAGTCCCTTTAATATGAAGAGTTGGTCTCAACAGCAGATCGCCCTAAAATAAGGTAACTCGACCTTGCTGCTAACATTTGGTTCAAGATTTGACATGCTTTGTTACCATGGCTACCACATTCCTTATGTGAATTTATCCGAAAGGGGTATAAAATCTGTATATAATGGAGGTACTGCCCTTGAATTACTGGCTATTTACTTTTGTCAAAATATAAAATTGCATGCTAGGATAAAAAAGAAAATTCTATTAAGAATAATTAAATAATGGGAAGGGGGCTATTTTAATGCCTGCCAACTTGAGAGGCAATGGTTAACAAGTATTATATAGCAAACGGATTGTGTATAGGAATAGAAAATTATTGTCGAAATAGCGTTTTATGCCCAGTTACTTTATGTATGATAGTTTACCTTTTTTCTTTTATTTCTCCCCACCCGTTTTGTCCTATAAGTTTAAAATGTTGATTGATTATTAATCGACTGACACACACACACAGGGTTAGTTGTATTTGTTGCCTGTAGATTCATTTGTTATATTGTTTATGCTGCATGCCTTTAATTGTATGTTTTTTTTAGAGAAAAACATAGACAATTAATGTTCATTAATTTCATTTTAGTTCATGGTTGTGTAACACTCCATAAAGCATTTGGAGGTGGTGTCTTTCTCAGTTGTGTTTGTGTTCAGAAAGCATTTAAAATTTGTGAAATTTTATTTCTGATATTCAGCATTTGGTATTATTGTTTTGAGCTCTTTTTTCGGCCTGAAGTTTTTTTTTCCATTTGCATACGGTTTTTGATATTAATTAAATAAAGTATGTATCGATGTAACAGGAATATTTAGTGGTAAATAAAAATGACATAGTTTTGAAAAATTGGTTGAAAAATGAAAATCGGTTGAAAAATAAATATTTAACTGCAAAATTTCTTGTTTGATGATGTTTCCTATGTTTAATCCCTGTTGCAGGAACAACAAAACAATTAAACATTCAAAATTACCTCAGTAAGTTTTAATATTTTTGAAATAAAAACATTCGGGGTGACTAGGCAGTAGCGTTGTCCAATATATTTTTTAAAAAAAAATGGATAGAAGTTCTAAAATGGGTCGGAAATTTGCATTAAAAATGCTTTATCAAAAAACATGTTATTCTTTTATTTCTCAAAACAAAATTAAAGTAAGAGGTTTTTATTTACCAATATAAATGCCTGTTTCACTGACATATAACTTATTTAAGTACTATTTCAATTTTGTCTGCAAATGCCAAAATAACTTTGGCTAAAACAAGCGCCTCAAACAATATTAAAGTTATACATTTTATTCGTATTCTTGTTTTGTCAAAAAGTTGTTAACGAATTTGTGCTTGAACAAAAATGACAACACTGTTATAAATAGAATTAGATTTAATTGAAAATATTGTTTCTCGAGAGTTTGTATTATTTGTTGTTGATTGGACATTGATAGGTTTCAGAAGGTGCTCTTAAACTGTTCTTTTTTATTTCTCCATATTTTTTTTTTATCTTTCTTTTTCTCTAGTCCCATTTTAGAATCTGTTGTTTTGTTTTGTCTGCAATAACTGTATTTTTTTCCTATTTTTTTTTTCGCATTATATTTGTTAGGAATTATAAATGTAGACAAGATACGATTTAATCAATAAATTGTATTAATTACTCAGTATTGCATCCTTAACATTCCTAGAGTCATTTCATACTAAACAATTCCATTACGACAACAAGCATTAGATTACCGTTTCACTTTATTTCACTTTTTTTTATGATAGTTTAGTTAACTATTAATTATAATATCATATGTTCACCAAGATAAGTTGATGAAAATATAACTGTGACCTAATTTTAATACGAGTATGTATATGTCACTCAGTAAAAGAAACTTCTAGCGAATAAAAATGCACATTCACTCGTGAAATTTGTAACTAGTAGCTTGTGGCTATTTCTCATCTCTGATTTAATTCCATATCTCCAGGAGCTTTTCTTCTTGTTTTTTTATTGAATTCCACAAAACGTCTCCATAAATGTTATTACTAACTTAAATCGTGTCATGTTTAAATACATCAGCTTATCTTGTTTGACTTATGAACTTGTTGATTTTGGTTGGACTGTGTTTCTATTTTTAAAATGAAAGTTACCAAAGAATTGCCATACGTTTGATTCACAGTCTTCCAGATATAGAATATTATTAGAATAATATTAATTATTAGAATTTTATGATAAAGGCATTAATAATGCCACGGTTGTATATACAGGCAGATATGGCATATGGCATGCCGTTGTGAGAAAAAACACTAATTTTTTGCTGTGCAAAGATACTTTATACGAAAATAAAATAATAGTAGTTTGTTTTGAAACATTGAGTTTTTGTTTTAATAAACAACAGCTTTTGTGTTTCCTTGTAAGTCCGGGCCTCTTGGCCTAATCGGAATGCCCAAGTGACAGTTTGGACAAAACGTGTATACCATTGTGTATAAAAAATACGCAAAAAACAGAATGAAACAGTTAAACTTGCATATAAAAACTTTAGATTACATAACGAAGAATAATTAAGGAATTCTTTAATGAAATATATTGAAAAATGTGAACTTTTGATTTTTTGTCGCAATCCAGTTACGTGCATAATTTGTCGTTCAACAAATCCAGTCATACGTTTATATTTCATTTTGAAGCATTCAACTTATGATATAAGCATTTTTTGTAGATATATTGAAATACTGTTATTATATACAATATAATTATGAAACTAATATGTTTATAATGTTATTCTTATGACTCTGTAGTAAACATTACATTTATACATAGTTACTGATTGTATATGTTCTATTGTATCATTTTTGGTACAGACAAGTTTAGACTATTTTCCAAGTAATTCTTGTAGTCTGCTTCGCAAATGAATAAATCATATTTACCATTAAAACACCTTGCTTCTTTTTTTGTTTTCCCCCCGTGTGGTTGCCAGGGTAGAATACAACCTCTGCAAATCCCGCTAAAGGCAGAGGGGTAGGACCCCCCTTCATGTTCATTTTGTCATTTATGGGATGCCGTGTCTGTCGTCCGTCTGTCGTTAACTTTTGTCTGTTAAGACGATAGGGCCTTCATTTATCATCTGATCTTTACCAAACTTTACCAGATTGTTAATGTCAATGACAGCTCGGACAAGTTCGAAAAGCAGCCAAATCGGACCAGTAACAGCGGAGTTATGGCCCTTGATTTAGTTAAAAATGCTATATTGCCTCAAGACGATAGGGCCTTCATTTTTAGCTCTACTGGCCAAGGGCCAGCAGAGCTTATGGGATGGTGTGTTGTCTGTCGTCCGTCCGTTAACTTTTACCTCGTTAAGACGATAGGGCCTTCATTTTTCATCCGATCTTTACCAAACTTTACCAGATTGTTAATATCAATGAAAGCTCAGACAGGTTCAAAAATCAGTCGGATCAGAACAGTAACAGCGGAGTTATGGCCCTTGGTTTAGTTAAAAATGCTATATTTTGCCTCGTTAAGACAATAGGGCCTTCATTTTTCATCCGATCTTTACCAAACTTTAATATCTTGCTAATATCAATGAAAGCTCAGACACATTCGAAAACCAGTCAGATCGGACTAGTAATAGAGGAGTTATGGCCCTTGATTTAGTTAAAAAGGCTATATTTTGCCTCGTTAAGAGGATAGGGTCTTTATTTTTCATCCGATCTTTACCAAACAATACCAGATTGTTAACATCAATGAAAGTTTGGACAAGTTTGAAAACCAGCCAGATCTGACCAGCAACAGCGGAGTTATGGCCCTTGATTTAGTTAAAAATGCTATATTTTGCCTCGTTAAGACGATAGGAACTTCATTGTTCGTCCGATCTTTACCAAACTTTACCAGATTGTTAATATAAATGAAAGCTCAGATAAGTTAAAAAACCAGCCAGATCAGACCAGTAAGAGCAAAGTTATGGGCCTTGATTTAGTTAAAAATGCTATATTTTGCTTCATTTTTCATCCGATCTTTACCAAACTTTACCATATTGTTACTATCAATGAAAGCTCCGTCAAGTTTGAAAACCAGCCAGATTGGACCATTTACACCGGAGTTGTGGCCCTTGATTTTCTGAAATATGCTATATTTTGGCCTCTTTAAGAAGAAAGGGCCTTCATTTGGCCAGATTTCATTGAAAGTTTTCAGGGATGATCAGTACCAAGCCTAGTTGTACATATTGTCACTGTGTTCCGGTTGAATGATTTTGGCAGAGTTATTTCCCTTTAAAGGTTTTAATACACAAACTTTGTCCTGACTAGTTCTCCTGAACCCCTGGCCAGATTTAAACGAAACTTTTTAGGGATGATCAGCTCCAGGTCTAGTTGTGCAAATCTTTGCCGTGTTCTGGTTGAATGATTTTTGGCAGAGTTATGGCCCTTTAAAGGTTTTAATACACAAACTTTGGACTATTCTCCTGAACGTCTCTCCACATTTCAACGAAACTTTACAGGGATGATCAGCACCAAGCTTAGTTGTGCATGTCATCGTCGCATTCCGGTTTACAGATTTTTGGTGGAGTTATGGCCCTTTAAAGGTTTTTGATACACAAACATTTTCCGGGCTAGTTCTGCTGAACCCCTGGCTGGATTTTAACGAAACTTGACAAGGATGATCAGTATCCAGCCTAGTTGTGCATATCTTTGCCATATTTGGGTTGAATGATTTTTGTTTGAGTTATGGCCCTTTAAATGTTTTAATAGAGAAGCGTTGTCCAGATTAGTCTGTTCTGAACTCCTTGCTGGATTTCAACGAATCTTGATGGGGATGATCAGTACCAAGCTTAGTTGCACCTATCATTGCCGTGTTCTGTTTGAATGAATTTTGGCAGAGTTATGACCCCTTAAAGGTTTTATTACACTAACTTTGTACAGACTAGTTCTCCTGAACCTCTGGCTGGATTTCAACGAAACTTGTCAGTGACAATCAGTACCAAGCCTAGTTGCATATATCATCACCATATTCTGGTTGAACGATATTTGAAAGAGTTGTGGCCCCTTGTGCATAAACTTTATCTTTAGCCAGTAGAGCGTCCACTGGCCCTCTTGGGCCTCTTGTTAGCTCTACTGGCCCAAGGCCAGCAGAGCTTATGGGATGCCGAGTTGTCCGTCGTCCGTCGTCCGTCGTTAACTTTTGTCTCGTTAAGACGATAGGGCCTTCATTTTTCATATGATCTTTACCAAACTTTACCAGATTGTTAATGTCAATGATAGCTCGGACAAGTTCGAAAACCAGCCAGTGAAAGAAGGCTTCATTGATGTTATAAGAGCCATATTAGCCAGTAGAGAGTCCACAGGCCCTCTTGGGCCTCTTGTTCATCCTATCTTTACCAAACGTTACCACATTGTTAATATCAATGAAAGCTCGCACAATTCGGAAACCAGCCATATCGGACTAGTAACAGCGGAGTTATGGCCCTTGATTTTGTTAAAAATGCTATATTTTGCCTTGTTAGACGATAGGGGCTTCATTGTTCATCCGATCTTTACCAAACTTTATCAGATTGTTAATGTAGTTGAAAGCTCGAACAAGCCTTATCGGACCAGTAACAGCGGAGTTATGGCCCTTGATTTAGTTCAAATGCTATATTTTGCTTTATTAAGACGATAGGGCCTTCATTTCTCATCCTATCTTTACAAAACTTTATCAGATTGTTAATATCAATGAAAGCTCGGACAGGTTCAAAAACCAGCCGGATCAGAACAGTAACAGCGGAGTTATGGCCCTTGATTTAGTTAAAAATGCTATATTTTGCCTCGTTAAGATGATAGGGGCTTCATTGTTCATCTGATCTTTACCAAACTTTATCAGATTGTTAATATCAATGAAAGCTCTGAAAAATTCGAAAACCAGCCATATCGGACTAGTAACAGCGGAGTTATGGCCCTTGATTTAGTTATAAATGCTATATTTTGCCTCGTTAAGACGATACGGGCTTCATTGTTCATCCGATCTTTACCAAGCTTTATCAGATTGTTAATATCAATGAAAGCTCGAACAAGTTCGAAAACCAGCCATATCGGACCAGTAACAGCGGAGTTATGGCCCTTGATTTAGTTAAAAATGCTATATTTTGCCTCGTTAAGACGATAGGGGCTTCATTGTTCATCCGATCTTTACCAAACTTTATCAGATTGTTAATATCAATGAAAGCTCGGACAAGTTTGAAAACCAAACATATCGGACCAGTAACAGCGGAGTTATGGCCCTTGATTTAGTTCAAAATGCTATATTTTGCCTCGTTAAGATGATAGGGCCTTCATTTTTCATCCGATCGTTACCAAACTTTTTTTTTTTCATCTTTTTTTCTTGTTTTTAATTATTATTTTTCTAGCTCTGTGTTGGACCAGTCGGACCAGTAACAGAGGAGCTCTTGATTTAGTTAAAAATGCTATATTGTGCCTCGTTAATACGGTAGGGCCTTCATTTTTCATCTGATCTTGACCGAACTTTAACAGATTCTTTAGTTATCGCCCTTGATTGTATAATAGTTCAAAAGCTGTTTTTTGCCCGAAACTTTCAAAAAAACGTAAATGGCAGTCACTCGCTTCATTGATGTTATAAGAGCCATGTTAGCCAGTAGAGCGTCAACAGGTCCTCTTGGTACTCTTGTTTTATATTATTATTTATATATATTTTTTTTTATTTATTTATTTTTTTAATATTTTTTTTATTTTTTTTTAATTACAGCGTCTTCGTGTATATCCGAACACCTAAGGTATTTTCGATATGTTACCTTCCGTATCAAATTTATTTTGAAGGCACATATTCCAATAAATACATTATTTATCGCTTGTTCAAATAAGATTATCATTAATTTGTTACATACAGCATTTCTTATAAAAAGACATACATCGACGTCGGCAACTTCCGAACACGTCGGGTGTGCCGAACATCATGTTTCGGGTTATTCTGAACAGTGTCGGGTAATTCCGAACAGAAGGGTATTTTTAAAAAAATCGTCACATTTAAAACAATTTACTAGTTTACAACACACAATAATCATTAGTTATGAATTAAAGGAACTTTTTAACAAAATTCAACCAATGTTTTAAAGTCCATACAACACATTGTCTCAACACAACTATTTTCAGTCAGTTTATGCAGAATCACTCAGAGATAAAACTCTCCGTCATCCTCAGAGTCGCAGTTTGGACATATTTTACGAATGCATTTCCTGTAATTGCCTTTGGATGTTTAATTGGATTTGATTTTCTTTCATATGCAACTGAAAGTTCCATGGAGGTAGTATTGGCTGATCATTTGGGATTGACGATGTTTCACCAGTTACATCGACTGCTGGTCCATGTGTTGCTATGTTGGTCGCCACTTCACCCGGTCCTATCACCGGGTTGGTGTCTGTTATGGCAGTAACTGGTACTGTGTCACCATTTTGAGCAAATCCGGTCTCCGTCGACGCTGCTTCAGTTATAATGGGCGGCTCTGTAGAGGTAGACTTGTTCAATTCCATGTTCGCAACCGATACTGTAGCAGCACCACGTTCGTTAATTGATGCTGACTTTACTGCAACAAATACACTGGATGGTTCTAATTTACTTGTACTGAGGACAACGTTTTCGTCAAGAGGAAAGAGTCCAGAACTTTTGAACGATATGATTGCGTTTTCAACAGTTGTCGATTTCTGCAAGGACGATTGAATATTTTAGAAAAATGTTTCTTTGACACAATTTCAGGAATATTTACTATCTGAAAATCTCTGGACTGAATAATCTAATATCCATTGGTTGCATGAGATGAGAGGCGTGTGCAGGCAGGCAGTACATATGAACACTGTGAAAATATCTGAAGCCTCAAACATTATATGAGTGGTGTGTCCGTCCACAAATAGCAATATTAGACGTGTAACACCCCTTGAATTCAGATCTGGAATCAGAACCGACGTGAGCAAGCGGAAAATAACTCCGCATCCATCCATCCATTATCTGACCTCCCTATTGCGGCTTCCTCGAATCCGTCTAAGATGTTTGGACTAAATCGTTGTCCTGGGTAGACAATCATTTGAGTTATAAAGTGGCCTATCGCACTCATGCACGCCAACACGGTGATTTGTGATTTGTTACTTGATGTAACGTTGTACAACCTTTGACCCTCTCATAGCCAACACCTTGCCACTTTTAGGACACATCGGAAACCCCGACTCATCGGCATTATAAATCCGTGATGGGTCGTTTATAAGCCCGGGCTCCTTGACTTTGTTTTCAAGAAAGTCACGAAGATCGGAATACCATTTCCGGATTTGGTTTGGGGTTACAACCGATCGTTCCTTCCCAAGCTGACTCGGTGAGCGAGGAGATATTTCGGGATGCCTTTTGATGAACCCGTAATACCAGTCCTTCCCTGGCTTATTATCCGTAAATGGGGTTTTCCTCCCGTCAGCGTCAATAATCTTTTTGACGGTGGCTAGAAGTTCCTGTTTGGTTCGTCCACCACCCAGTCAGCAAGCCTGCGCTCTTCCTTATCAGTCAGTACTGTCCCCGCGTCTTTTCTATTGCTCGCATACTCCCCCTTAACGGTATCATGGAGGGTTGTTTTCGGTATATTGTACACGTTAGATGCTGCACACAAAGTAAGAGCTCCGCTCTGCACTAAAGACGAGGCCTCAACTAAGACATCAGACGAATAACGCCTTTTGGAACCAACTTTACGACTCATCTAAAATTGAGAGTAGTACCAAATGCAATGCAGTCATCATTTTGTTAAGTTAATAAAGAGCTAAATAACATCACAATTTCGTGATATTAAATTGCTATTAACCTTAATAGATGTAGTTAACGAATTTGGCAACAGTATGCTCTTTTTCGTATGATGCTGACCATTAATACTTAATTAGATTTTCACACGCAAAACTGAAACGTCACAGTTAGCTAGTGAGTAGTGACGTCATTCCAACAGATAGTATACAGAAAATAGTTTACACCAAATTACAGGTAGGCCCTATGAAAATACAATTTATTTATCTTATCAAAATCGATAATAAAACACGGAATTCTATATGTTTACTTCAATTACTATGTCAAACATATTCATTATCGATTGAGCCTCATGTAGATCTAGATTCTACAAGCAATTTAAAACATAGATCTAAAATAAAATATTGTTTGTGAGTTCGGATTTAGACGACAAACTTTTCGTGGAGTGTAAATCCGACGTGAACTATATAAACAACACATGTCGGCCATGATGAATTTTATGTTATCAATATTGTGCACAAAGGTCAGTTCAAAACATATAGCAGCCTTTTATAATTACGCATCATGCGTAAAATTTAAACCATAGCAGCGTATGCATTCAAAATTATCTGTATAAGTAATTAATGCCACATTTTGTTGGCATATACTTACTTTATATCATATGCGGCGAATACTTTGCTGGTTTTGTCCTCTTCTTGTTCGACCGGAAGAGGACTCTTCAATTTAAATTTTTCGCGCCTCTAAAACTTCAAAACTGCTGTTAAAATATGCCAGTTCTTATTGGTCAATTATTGTTCGGATAAACCCGACGTTCGGATATACCCGAAGACGCTCTAATTTTTTTTTAACAACGGAGTTATGGCCCTTGATTTAGTTAAAAAATGTTATATTTTGCCTCGTTAGGACGTTAGGGCCTTCATTGTTCATCCGATCTTTACCAAATTTTACCAGATTGTTAATGTCAATAAAAGCTCGGACAAGTTCGAAAAAACAGCCAAATCGGACCAGTAACAGCGGAGTTATGGCCCTTGATTTCGTTAAATATGCGATATTTTGCCTTGTTAAGGCAATAGGGCCTTCATTTTTCATCTGATCTTTTCCAAACTTTACCAGATTTTTTTCTTCTTCTTTTATTATTTTTATATTTCTTTATTTCTTTATTTTTTTATTTTTTTATTATCTCTACTAGCCAAGCTCGAAAACCAGCCAGATCGGACCAGTAATGGTGGAGTTATGGCTCTTGATTTAGTTAAAAATGCTATATATTGCCTCTTTAATACGATAGTCACTCGCTTCATTGATGTTATAAGAGCCATATTAGCCAGTAGAGCGTCCACAGGCGCTCTTGGGCCTCTTGTTTTATCATGCTCATTCAAGGTCTTCATCATGACAACGCATATGCAAACGTGGAAACGTGACTCCATCATAAATGGAGTGTCTTCTATAGAATTTGCAGCAACTCTGCAGTTCTGCAGGTTAAAAGGTTCTAGGCCCATACTCCATATTTTATCTTGATTTAAATGGAGGATGAGCCTGGCATGTTCATTCCTGTTAGGCGCCATATAACCTGTCATGTGTTGGTGCACCGTAAAACCCAATGCAATTCTTTTTTGTTTGTGGGGCGTCCGTGGCCGAGCGATTAAAATCTGTGACTTGAAATCACTTGCCCCCTCTCACCAACGTGGGTTCGAGCCCACTTGGGACGAGGAATCTTTATCTGAGGAAGCTATCCAACAGGCTTGCAGGACGTCGGTGGTTCTATCCAGTGCCAGCCGTGCACAAACATTTCCTGGAGGGACACCTGGGATCTTCCTCCCAATGGAAGCGGGAAAGTCTCCATAATTATGAACTAAGCTGTTGGTGCGACTATAAAAACCAATTCAGTTATTTTTTGTTTAGAATGAAGGTACAAGGTACCATTCCAGAGAATCCAATAGTGACGTATCTATAAATCACATCACTTGGGCATTCCGATTAGGCCAAGAGGCCCGGACTTACAAATAATTTTCACAAACATGGTTGAAATATATAATAATGTAATAATAGAGTGTGAATTTGATAAAAAATATATGTTAAAATGCATCAGAGGCGTGCTTCATTAACCCTAGTATTTATGATGATCGATTTATACCTCAATCATCGGTAAATGTCATGTACCCTTTAATTAGGATAAAAATGTAAATAAACGTGATATAGGAGACAACATTTAGGATATAAACTTGTGAAAATGAGCAAATACATTTATATCAGTTGCAACTACAATTTGCTGACTGGAATAAAGTATGGCATAATATAATCGACAGGGAACTATACATACTCCAACAAAAATTAACTTGAAACACTGGCTAACATGCACATATTGTAATAGAGTACGGTCTCCTCGAGTTTGTTGATTTAAACATCGAAATGGGCGTAGATTCTCACCATTTTAGTGGTAAATAAAAATACCTTAGTTTTGAAAACTGGTTGGAAAATATATATTTTGCAGCCAAAACACCTTTTTGATGGGGCCATGTCAACTCATTGTTGTTGGGACAGCAGAAAATTAAAAAATCTCAAGGTTACTTGAGTTTGCTTGAATAGTTTGCGTTAAAATGTTGAAGATGTTTTAATTTGGATATATCCAACTCATTAAATCCATTTTTGAATAGAAATTAAAAAAACATCTAATTGTTGATGGTGCATGATTTTTCATTGAAAATGCCCTAACAAAAACAACCTTTGCATAAGCAATTAACATGACACCAGTACTTGGATATCTCCGCCCTATTGTTCATGTTGGAGTATAATGACAATAGGTTATATTATAATACAGTTGCATGTGCTTTATTATACTGTTGCACATGCTATTGTTTGTCGGAGTTATAGTATTGGTTTGATTGGTTAAAATGGATAAATGATTGACAACTGGCGACATGTTAATTGCATTTCTCAACAGTTTTTCAAAAAGTAAAGTATTTTTTATTTACCACTAAAAATGTACATTTTACTGAAACAAACATTATGTAGACTATTTACTATTTAAATTCAGAGTATTTCAAAATTAAAAAACACTACAGGCAAAATCAAGCGCCGGAAGTAGTAGTGATTTGTAGGTCAACAGCAAAGATCCAAACATAAGCATTGGTGGCAGTGGCAGTGTTGGGAGCTAGAAAACAAAAAATTATAAAATTAAAAAAAAGAGGCCCAGGAGGGCCTGTCGACTCTACTTGCTAAAACAGCTCTTATGTCAAGGGTTGTTGTCATAAAATTCCCATCAGTACGTCATTTAAACTAGAAGGCCAATGCCTACATATCGAGACCAGGCCAAGGCCTATTATAAAGGTCCAGATTTATGATTTGACCCATCACCAATGTCAATCCCAAAAGATAAATTAATATCATTAACAGTGGGGATGCATGTCATAGTGGAGACCGGACGTTAGATGCATGCATATAAAAAACATTCTGGTGAAGTTTTTGTGAAAATCCTGAAAGAAAGAAGCATGTTGAAGCGGAGACCGTACGTTACCCATGTTCTGTGGAAAGTAGGTCGGTGGTTCTACCCAGGCGCCTGCCCGTGCACGAATATTGCCCGGAGGGGCACCTGGGGTCTTCCTCCACCAATGGAAGCTGGAAAGTCGCCATATGACCTTAGCTGTTGGTGCGACTATAAAATCCAATTCAATCAATCAATCACAGCGTCCAGAAATTCTGCACATGGTGTTAGATGCATATAAGGAACATTAAGATATGATAAGATAAACTTTATTTTGAGTTGGCAAGACGTACAACAATACAACATAAGCCTCAGCTAGCTTTTGAACCCACTGTATATAACATGAAGTATATCAGCAGTAAATAAAGCTATCTCGGAAGGAATCCTATTACATTGTCATGACAACATTTCCAATTAAGAGTATATAGCATAGTTACATAGTAATACATATGAGCCGAAACACGCGAAAATGACCCTTCAGACAACATTTTGACATTTTATGTTTTTTTATGTTTATGAAACACAGTGATTTTCTCTTTAAAAATCTCTTTATTTTATGTTGATATCTTAATTAAAAATGATTTTTATCTTAGTTTGAAAATTAAAGATTGTATTCCCCATTAATTTTGACGTTGACGTCGGCGTCTTGGACGACGTCGTTGATTAAATAAAATCAAAAAAAAAAGAAGAAAATAACCATTTTCTATAGCATCAACTGTTTATATTAAGAAAAATGTTCCCTAGGATATAATAATTAGGTAAAACACAGGTGAAGAGAAATTGATTAGTAATCAATTCATTACCGGCCGACGTCATAAATTGTTACGTTATGACGTTGTTGTCTAAACGTCCGAAGGGACGTTTTTGCGTGTTGCGGCTCATATATATTAAACTTAAAATAATATTAAATGATAAATTGAATAAGCAATTCTCTATTTTGTACAATTAAAATATCATACAGTTAGTGTCAATCCTACAGAGGTCTGCCTTGACAAATCTTGCACATGCCACATGCTGCAATCTGTTAAAAGCTAGTTAAGATTACAATTTATTAAAAAAAAAAGAAGAGATTTACTATATGGAGCAAAAGCTGTTAGGTTAAAAAGGTACTAAAACTCTTATCGATATGAAGAGAACTGATTGACACTGGATGCAGGACAATACAAATAATTAATTATCAATAAAATAGCAAAAAGAATACACTATAATATAAGGAAAGTCTATATGGATACATGACAGGCAGGAAACTACCATTGTACAGCAGCAAAAGCACTAAATAACAAGAGATGGTTGTAAAACAAATTACCCCAGGTTCACCATTTGAACAAACTTGGTAGAGGATCCAAAAGCTGATATTAAATCAAATTAAACCTTTATGTCTTGTAGTTTCAGAGAAGATTTTTGAAGTTCTTCCTTATAACTCTATGTAAAAATAATCCAACAAGGGGATTTTTTTTTTAAAAAAAAACATTAAAAAAATAAAAAATAATAATAATTTAAAAAAATATTTAAACAAAAAAAAACAAATATTTTAAAATAAAAAACATTTTTTTTTTTTTTTAAAAATTCAACCCATCAATCAAGGTTTCCTATGGGAAAAAAAATGGTTATAACAAATAACAAGCAATTATTAGTGATTTTTTTTTTTTACAAGTTTTGTTACTATGGCAACCACATTTCTTAAGCGAATCTACCCAAAAGGGGAGGTGCACAACTACACCATGAGACAGACATTCTTGCCAAGTTTGGCATTTGTAGTGCCAGCTGTTCTTGAGTTATCACGAAGACAAGCGTTTTTTAGTGATTTTTTACAAATTTTGTTACCATGCAACCACATTTTTTATGCGAATCTACCGAAAAGGGGAGGTGCACAACTAGGTCATGAGACAAACATTCCTGCCGAGTTTCGGGTTTGTTGTGCCAGCTGTTCTTGAGTTATCGCGAAGACAAACGATTTTTAGTGATTTTTTTACAAGTTTTGTTACCATGACAACGACATTTCTTACGTGAATCTACCGAAAAGGGGAGGTGCACAACTACACCATGACACAAACATTCCTGCCGAGTTTCGAGTTTGTAGTTCAAGCTATTCTTGAGTTATCGCCAAGACAGGCGATTTTTAGTGTTTTTTTACATGTTTTATTACCATGGCAACCACATTTCTTATGTAGTCCATCTGTTCTTGAGTTATCACGAAGACAAGCGGTTTTTAGTGTTTTTTTACAAGTTTTGTTACCATGGCAACCACACTTATGCGAATCTTCCCAAAAGGGAAGGTGCACAACTAGACCATGACACAAACATTCCTGCCGAGTTTCGGGTTTGTAGTGCCAGCTGTTCTTGAGTTATCGCGAAGACGAGCGATTTTTAGTGATTTTTTATAAGTTTTGTTACCATGGCAACCACATATATCCAAAAGGGGAGGTGCACAACTACACCATGACACAAACATTCCTTCCGAGTTTCGAGTTTGTAGTTCAAGCTGTTCTTGAGTTATCGCGAAGACAGTCGATTTTTAGTGTGTTTTTTTTAGCAAGACAAGACGATTTCAGGATGGACCGACCGACCGACATTTTTTTTTTTGATATGTTTTGTTAACATGGCAACCACAACTAGACCATGACACAAACATTCCTGCCAAGTTTCGAGTTTGTAGTGCCAGCCATTCTTGAGTTATCGCGAAGAATTCGGGAACGACCGACCGACCGACAGACAGACAGACCGACATGCCCCCACACCCCCTTCCCCAAGATAATAAGATAACTGCAGAAAGCACACATGATGCTAGCACAAATATAAATAAAATAGCTCAGCAAAGAATCAACATACTTTTTTTTTAAAAAAAAATGTGCTTTTAGATTTGCTGCTCCAGCCACATTGTTTATCAAATTATTGTTAAAATTAGTTGCAATCTTTACCATTCCACGAGGACATTAACATTTTGATTGATTGAAATTTATACATTTTCTGAATTCCTCGCGTAGTGAGCTCCACAGCACTGTAGCAGCAGCATATCTAAATGAGTGTTTCCCATACCTACTGGAGTTGATCTGAGGTACCTGTAAAATAGTATAATATCTAAAATTATACGTGCTTTCACACTTTTTAAGTCAATTTGATAACACAGGAGGTGCTATACCATTTAACATTTTAAAAGATTCTATGGCCATTATACGAGTACGTCTGATGTGAAGACTTGGCAATTTCGCTTTAAAGATGAATGGCCACCCTTTTTGTAGTTTTATCAATCTTAAACATCATATGAACATTTCTTGATAGTCCCAGAGAGATTATTTGCATGACGTGGACACTACTTTTACCACTGCGTGATGCACGGGGAAATGATGTAAATCTGATGTGTATAGCTGCACAACTATTGCCTGATACTTGATAAATACCTTTACCTGTGGATTAATTTACCTGTTCAAAGTTTTCTACGTCATCAAATAAAATCTTATTCTCGCTTTTCACAGATATTGCAATGTGTCGATTTAAATTAACATAAACATGTTCATTAAACAAAACATGGCCGGAGAACTTTAAGAAGAAGGTCATTTGCAGTAGGAACGCCAGCCCTGTGGCGTAGGAATATTTATCAAACAAGGTCACGTGATAAAATCGATAACAAAATGACATTATTGGGAAAATTGTCACTGGTCAGATTTATTCACCTCTTATTTATAAACTGTGATTATGACAAAACACAATCACAGATCGTTGTTAAAGTATGCTCGAACATAATTGGTGTACACTTCGTGTAATTCTCATTAATAGTTAAAGGTATTTTTCAAAGGGATGAATTTAAGTTGTTTTAAGGTTTAAATTGCCAACAATGCGCTTTTAAATCAAAATATTGTCACTGGTCAGATTTATTCACCTCTTATTTATAAACTGTGATTATGACAAAACACAATCACAGATCGTTGTTAAAGTATGCTCGAACATAATTGGTGTACACTTCGTGTAATTCTCATTAATAGTTAAAGGTATTTTTCAAAGGGATGAATTTAAGTTGTTTTAAGGTTTAAATTGCCAACAATGCGCTTTTAAATCAAAATCGATTTATTTCGTCAATTTAGAAGCGAGAATAAAAACAAATGCATGTATGCGTAGATAAATCTTTCCTCTGTCCATATGCAAATTTTTGATGAAATCGGAGACGAGTACTTTTTCCCCCCCAAAATTAACTAACATGACCCACGGACTCAAAGACGGCATAATGCATATACATTTACAGACGCGACCGGGTACACACGAAATGAAATAATTCCATTATTTCAATACATATTTTTCAAATGTATATATCCATGCATTCCAGATTAAATTTCTGATCTATACATACTTTTGGTTTATGCCGGAGTGTTCAAAATAGGTTTTAACAAACCAAATTGCAACGGTACGTCGGGAAAGGAAATGAGAATGGTGAAAATATATGTCGCAGTGCTAATTGTCTGAATCCGGAAAAATAGCAAAAAAGTTTTAATAGCGAGAATGATTTTTTTTTTATGAAAGTGTTCATTGACATGGTTACTATTAAAAACCAAAATTTAAAGTCAATCAGAAAAAAGTACTTCTTTTCCCCCAAAATTAACAAAGTACACCGTATTCGCTAAAATATGAACAATCGCCTTTCGAAGTTAATGTTCACGCGGGATATAAAACCATGATATTATGAAATACTTTTTAAGAGATATATTGATTTAAACATTGTTCTGTATTTAATAAATTATTAGAGTAGAAGGTTCACAGTTTTTCTCAAGGACACCATTACGGTAGTATCCCTACAACCCCGCCCCTCATCCCACCCCCATCACCCGCCATACCCTATTGATTAAGTTGTATATAGCTGCGAAAGCGCAGTTTTAATCAAATTCGATTTATTTCATCATTTTAGAAAGAAAAAAAAGCATGTGCGCGTAAATACATTTTTCCTATGTAGATATGTAAAATATAAAAAAAAACGGAGGCAAGTCCTTTTTTCCCCCCGAAAATTAACGAAGTACACCGTAATCGCTTAAATACGCCGAATCGACGTTCCAAATCGATGTTAGCACGGAATAAAATTGTGGAATTATGAATTCATTTATAAAGATAAATCGATTTCAGCATTGTTCAGTAGTTGTTATATTATTGATGTAGTATGTTCACAGTATTTATGAGAGCAACATTACGGTAGTCATAATGACTGTATCCCTCCAACCCCGTTGGCTTCCCCACCTCCACCCATACACACAATACTTTGTGTATTGCTGAGAATGCGCCTTTTATTTAAATCGATTTATTTCGTCATTTTAAATGCGAGATTAAAAACAAAATCATATAGCTACATCTCTCCTCTGTATATATGTTGAATTTCAATAAACGGAGACAATCACTAATTAAGTAACAGGGCCGTCCGACCCAAGACGGCAACATTCATATTCATTTAGAAAGACGACCGGCTACAGAAACAATTAAATAATTTCGATATGTAAACACATATATTTAAAATGTATGTGTCTATATATTTTACACTAAATTTTTTATCTATACATGCTTTGGGTTAATGTCAGAGTGACCAATTTATTTTAACAAACAATGTTGCAACGGTATATCGGAAAATGAAATCATGATGGCAGCAATATACGTTGCAGAGTTAATTTTCGAAATCAGAAAAAGCGATAAACTAATATAAGTTTAACAGGCAGAAAGAAGTATATTCTTTTAACCACACCCGATTACCGGCAGCCGTAGGCACAGTTCCCTGTAAAAAAATAACAAGTTTCAAAAGGGTAAATAAATCTAGTTTTATGACTTGTTAGCCTTAAACTATTAGAAAAGTGAATCGGCCATTTTAATTTGGAAGGAATGTTGTGTATGTCACCTGATTCCCGTGAAATTTTAACCTATATTATGCGAGTTACGGTATGTTAAATGTTGAAATTAAGCTAAAAAATGTGATTGTAGAAAGTTAGAGACCTGGTACCCGGTAAATAATCAAGTTTAAGAGATTTCAGACATACTGCCATAAAATATAATCTTTCCTGAATAAACAGTCCACATTTTAGCCCACAGAACATTTTATTAAAATAATTGTGGGTTTTTAAACACGACCGGGTATTGAAAAATGGCAGGAGTACGCAACAGTTCCATTATTTATTGGCAGGTAGCTAGTACAGTTCCGAAAAATGGCAGGCGTATGGTACAGTTCCAAAAACATCGGACGCTAAAGTCTTTTCGCCTTTGGTATAGAGGTGTAATTTCGAAAACACTAATGAAGAAGTACTGTATATAGAATTATATACATCTTCGGTCCTTCCATAAACGTTTAAGAAAACCCACCAATCGTAGGGAAACGTGAATATAGGCTCGTTTGAACCTTCATTCCGACGGTACAGTACAGAGAAAGACACGTTTTAATAACAATCGTATGTTGTGCTGAGTTACGTCCCCTTTTTATAATTCACCATTTTATGATAACAGGCGTTTGGTATTTAGATGTTTTGGAATAGATTGCTTAATTTTAATTATTGCATAGTTGAACACATCACATTAATTACGTGTTAAGGCCACTCTATGTAACTTAATATATCTGAATCAAACGTCTACTGTTATATAGGACACGCATATAAATCAATAATGTAGTCGCTCAAAAGATACCCATGGTAACGCAAAATACACTCAAGTTATGCTTACTTAAAGAGCAATAACAGGGCTTTACAAAAAATGTCATCATTAACCACACGAGATTATGTGTCATTTAATTATGACCTTTTAAAGTTTGCCTAATGAGCATGTTTAAGCAAAAATTTAAGTTAATTAGGTACAAAGTGGTCACACCTTTATGATAGATATTCTGATTTTGCCGATGAGGACATTTTTGGGAAATTCAGACACTAAACTTTTATTTAGACAATAGACATGTACTAGTATATCGTCTCGCCAAAGCAAAACAGTTTGAATGTCTGCATGTGTCAACTTTGAACTTTCGTGGTATCTGCGCTATATCCGTTACAATTTGATACCAACTTTAAATAGTGTCCTATGATTATTACTTTTTGAGTTAAGTACACTTTTGAGCGACTACATTATTGATTTATAGGCGTGTTCTATATATCAGTAGACGTTTGATTCAGATACATTATGTTACATAGAGTGGCCTTTAAACGTAATTAATGTGATGTGTTCAACTATGCAATAATTAAAATTAAGCAATCTATTCCAAAACATCTAAATACTAAACCCCTGTTATCATAAATGGTGAATTATAAAAAGTGGACGTAACTCAGCACAACATACGATTGTTATTGAAACGTGTCTTTCTCTGTACTGTACCGTCGGAATGAAGGTTCAAACGAGCCTATATTCACGTTTCCCTACGGTTGGTGGGTTTTCTTAAACGTTTATGGAAGGATCGAAGATGTATATAATTCTATATACAGTACTTCTTCATTAGTGTTTTCGAAGTTACACCACTATACCAAAGGAGAAAAGACTTTAGCGTCCGATGTTTTTGGAACTGTACCATACGCCTGCCATTTTTCGGAACTGTACTAGCTACCTGCCAATAAATAATGGAACTGTTGCGTACTCCTGCAATTTTTCAATACCCGGTCGTGTTTAAAAACCCACAATTATTTTAATAAAATGTTCTGTGGGCTAAAATTTGGACTGTTTATTCAGGAAAGATTATAGTTTATGGCAGTATGTCTGAAATCTCTTAAACTTGACTATTTACCGAGTACCAGGTCTCTAACGTTCCACAATCACATTTTTTAGCTTAATTTCAACATTTAACCTACCGTAACTCGCATAATATAGGTTCACATTTCACGGGAAGCAGGTAACATACACAACATTCCTTCCAGATTAAAATGACCGATTCACTTTTCTAATAGTTTAAGGCTAACAAGTCATAAAACTAGATTTATTTACCCTTCTGAAACTTTTTTTTTTTTACCGGGAACTGTGCCTACGGCTGCCGAACTGTGCCTACGGCTGCCGGTAATCGGGTGTGTTAACTGTTCGTTTAAAACTGAGGGGGCGACTCGAGTTTTAAAGAAAGCAAGATTGGCATGTGTCCCTTTAACCAAGTAAATAAATGACTGACGAGTAACAGACATGCTACTGTCAGTAACAAACATGATTTTGTGTAAACTCGAAGATTGCATAACATAAACATGTGGATATGGAAAGCCTCGGCTGCCTTCTATGTGGATATGGAAAGCCTCGGCTGCCTTCCATATGTGGACATGAATTTGTGGTGTTGTGAACTATTGTACGCGTGAATCCAAAAAGTGCGGGTGTTATCTTTATAGGGCATATATAGTTTTATATATATATATTTATATATATTATTCTTTTATATTTCTTTGTATGGTCCCAGAACGCAGTCATACTCACTACTATATTGAAAGTAAATACTGAATATACATGTGCGGTGTGTTACGATCTGTAGTATTTGAAAACAGACATATTAAACATTTCCCTGAAAATATATAACGATGATAAATACTATATTCATTAGAATTATTTTTTCCCGAAAAAAAAAATACATGTTTGTTTTCAACAGTTGAAATCTACTATATTCTGCGAATATTGCTACTTTGAAAATTTGAATACGTCTGTTTTCATCAAATAGCATGTTCTGTTTGTTTTAATATTATTATTTTTAATTTATGACTCGGAATATGTCTTACACACTGTTGAATCCTGTAATTTAACAACAAGTGGTTTGGTTCACAGGCGACAGTATCGATGAACAAAACCACTTGTTTTACTGGATTCTACATTGTGCAAGAAAATATTCATATATTATACCATTAATAGTATAACATGTGTGTTGTAACATATGCTTATCCTTGTTTATAAATGTTTGATTGTGGATGTCAGCAGGGAACTTGACCTTTGACCTAAAAATCAAACGAATTATCCTCTTTCCACTGTCCACCAATGAAGTTTCATGAAATTTGCTTTAGGTAAAAGGAAAAACTGTGTGGGCAAGACTTTTCATTTTCCGGTCATGGTAACGGACCTTTCAACTACTGACTTCAAAATAAACAGGGATTATCATTTCACCAAAGGCAGTCAAAGTATGACGTTTTATGAAATTAGCTTTAGAGAAAGTAAAAAAGAGTTTCATTGCGGACACGATTTTTCATTATCAAGTCACTGTGACGTTGACCTCAGATTTACTGACCTCAATATTAATAGGGATCATACTCTTACCAAAGGCAGTCAACCTATGACGTTTGAATATATTTACTTCAGGGAAAATAGAGTTACGGTGCGGACAATGGTTTTCATGATCGGATCAGTGACCTTGACATTTGATCTCGAACTAAATAGGGGTCATTCTCTCACCAAATGCAGTCAACCCATGTAGTTTCATGATACATGTATTTGCTTCAGTAAATAAGGAGTTACACTTTGGCCAAGGTATTAGGGTTATATTGACCTTTGACCTATTAACCTCAAAATTATCAAACGGTGAAATAGTCTTATCACAGGCAGTCAACCCATGGCGTTTCTACAGACTTCCTTCAGGAAAACAGAAGTTACAGTGCGGACAATTCGTTTCATTATCCGGTCAGTGACCTTGACCGTTGACCCACTCAACATCAAAAGGATCACCCTCTCGCCAGAAGCAATACATCCATTAAGTGTCATGATATTTGCTTTAGGGAAAGTGGACTTACAGTTTACAACATTTTACATTATCATGTTACGGTGACAATGAATGACCTTTGACCTAATGGCATCAAAATCAAAAGGCATCATTCTCTCACCAAATGCACTCAAACCATGAATTTTGATGAGATTTGCTTCTGGGGAAGTGGACAGTGCAGGCAAGGTTTTTCATAATCATTACTGGGTCACGGCGCCCTCGACCTTCAATATTTGATATGCACATACTGATGCTTCGTACAAAGTTTCGTCAAAATCCAACAAATAGCGCAGACAAGATTTGTGACGGACGAACGGAAAGGACAAATATAATCTGTCTCACCTACCACTTTGTGGTGGAAGACAGACTTCTAAAGACAATATCTTAGTTCATATGTATCCTTTATTAAGCAATAATTAAGCGAACATAAACTTCAGCATTGACTCTGGCCAGTGGTGTACACGGAGTCTTCTTCCGCATGACGTGCAGCCTGAAAGAAAATAAAAAGTAAAAATAAGTAGAGCATAGTATTCAATTTGAATCAGGTGTTGCGAGGGGGAGCTAGGGCATGTTTTGGGGGAATGGGACAGTTTTAAAAATTATTATTGTTTAACGCCTCCTTAACACGTTGTTTAGGTTATTTCGAGCCGCCCCAAAGAGAGGAAGAAAGATACATAGGCATCCAGGAACCCTGCCCTACGCTTACTACCGATTATATACCTATGGTTCTTTAACGTGCTTGTAGGACAGACTCCGATACACAGGACCACTGGGTTTACGTTCCCATCAGTCGAACGAGGCTAGCAGAACACATCGAAGTAACCCAGTGGCGCCAGTAAGACTTGAATCCGTGTTCACTGGATTCAAAGCCGATATGCTATAAACGTCCCTTGACCAAAACTGGGTAAATGGCACATCAAATAAAGGGTCAATACATATTATATTGTGTATCATACGAGTATATGATTGACCTGACATGATTACAGAACAATTTTAATGTATTTTTCACCGAACAGTACTACAGCAAGAATCTATTATAAGGAAAGTTAAATCTGACAGAGGGTGCAATGCTCTATAAGCCATTTTTACTAGAAGGAGAATAAAATACAACTCTTGCCAAAAATCTAAAATTGTTAAATTTTACACGTTTTGTTCATAGGAGATTTTACTTAAATGACTTAGTAAGGTCACTTTACATGGGGAGAAAACATTAATATACAACTAATTATTTTCTATCTCAAAACCTGGTGATGCCGTCAGTTTTAGAAATAAAACACGATTAATAGGGCAGTAAGACACTTTTGTAGATGTGTGGTCTTCTGATGTGAAAATGTCTAAAACAGACACAAGATTGGAAATTTGCTCTGTGTATTTATCTTGAAGTATTTATCAAGCATTAACATTAGCATCTCCATTTGTTAACCTGGTAACATTTTAAATTTAAACCTGCTTGCATTAAAAATTAAATAAAAGTGTTTCATTTTGTCTTCGTTATTCTATCAAATACTTAACTATATTATAGTTGCACTATTATCAACAGTAAGTAATGTGTAAAACAGTTTCTTCTGAACAATTCTAATAAATAATATTAATGATGCACAAATGCAAACTATGCAGAAAAATTGACCGAACTCCAGAAGTTTTAAATAAAATAAAGATTGCCTAGTGTCCCTTTAATACAACTTGTTTTCGCATGTATCCAGTACATGTAGTTTACACGAGCTCATATGACAATCACGCTGCATTATCACTGAAAACATTTTTTACTGTAACTTTGAACAGCACCGTGCAAGCATAACACAAGCTCCATTTAAAGAACTACATAAGTGCAAACAATTTTTAAAAGGGCTCTCACCTCAAAATGATCCAATGGCATTTAATACGGATTGACATTCTGAAGTCGTCAGTATCAATTCACTTAGAGCTGCTCAAGGGCATGATTCACATTTGAGGCCTCTCTGAAAAACAACATCAATCCAATGTCAATGATCAAACAGACATAGTTTATCCTTTGTTATACATTATGTAACATATTTAAAAAAGAAAACTCAAAACTCTACTGTACATAAATATGAATCTGACCGATTTCAGTCAAATGTCAATGGCTGTTTACATTGTTTCAATGGTAGTTGTATCGGGTTATGTATTCACGAATGTGCGAGAAAATTGGGATAACATAACGATAAAGAGACAACGCTAACAATTTACATTTATGCATCTGAGGGGTGGGGGTGGAGGGGGTTTCTAGTTTCCTTACCCCCTCCTTGTTTTCGGTATTCAAGCTCCATCTACCCACCCCCACCCCACATCTATCGTACTTGGGTGGGCGGGGGTGCGGGGGACATTGATAGCATTTCTACTAATAATTGTTTTATTCCACGAAACGTTCTACAGTGTACAGTACATCCAGTTACTA
The DNA here is from genome assembly GCA_037043455.1 of Cyrtodaria siliqua. Taxonomy (NCBI): domain Eukaryota; kingdom Metazoa; phylum Mollusca; class Bivalvia; order Adapedonta; family Hiatellidae; genus Cyrtodaria; species Cyrtodaria siliqua. The sequence goes on along the minus strand of JAWPHD010002660.1, from coordinate 73,648 downwards.
GAAAGATCGGAGTACACGAAAAACACTTTATAGTGATTATGAACTTTCTATTATACAGTATACACCACTATTTTAGGCACTGTATTTGGCCATTGTCTAAATATGTACGATCTAAAGTTTATTAATAAGCACATTTTAATACAAAACAAATACCTTGAAAATGGACCTCTACTCAGCAGCAGACAGTAATCCCAAATCCAATTTGCACCAACATGTCAATTTCACGTGTCAAGTTATGTCACGGTGACCTGTCAGTCACCAACACTGCATCGTGTTGACACATAATGGAACGTTATTTCGTCCGGTGAGGTCTTAGTTTTTACATAATCTACGGTATGAAACACTGTACGCGTGTTGTTAAGACTCCATAGGTACCCGTAGTGCTCGCCGACGTAGCGCGCCCAATTTCGGGTGTAAAAAAATGGCGTCTGTTTTAATTGAAAATTCGTAAAATAGTCCGTAAAATACAAAGAAATAGTCCATGTTCGCGGAGTTCAAATGCGAACAGAACTGATATGTTATAGGTCCGTGGCGTTCCTACTGTTGTAAGTACCAGTATAGTCATTGTGGACAAATCTTAAAGCTCTTTCCTGTATTTTTTCAATCTTCTTTGTATTTCCCTCCGAGCAAAAGTGCCAGGACAGGGGGCAAAATAAATGTGTGAAAGATAGTAAGTCTATTTAATTTATTTAGTTTTTTTCCTATTCTTTTTTAAAATATTAAGTTGCTGGGCTGCCTTTCTACAACTATTTTTTATATGAGTATCGAAAGGTAATTGAAAATCAATGTCAACACCCAACAATTTAAACACGTTTTTCACATGAGTTCCTCGCATCACCTATTTTAAAAACTAGGGTTTTGTCGTGAGTCCTCGCCCCAACTGCTATAGCCCGAAATTTATCTGGGGTGGCCTTCATACAATTAACATGGAACCAATCGATAAGAATATTAATTTCTCCCATTTCTGGTCATTTTAGATAGGTGTTTTCCTCATGTGAGATGATAACTCTATGTGTTTTTCTCATGTGAGATGATAACTCTATCTCACTTGACATGTGACTCTTACATGAAATGTCATGACGTCACGTTGGTGACGTCGCCTTATTCTAGCGTAAAATCAAATACAGTCATTGAAGTATGCCTGTACTAAGCGCATAATGGGAGAAAAATAATCTATCATGAGTTTATCCATGTGAGATAGGTAAATCTCACCCTCGGGATCAGAATTGCAGCCAGGAACTCGGCACAGCCTCGTCCCTGGTTACAATTCTGACCCTCAGGTGATCTCACATGGATACTCATGATATATTCTTATATTCTTCCTGTAATACATCCAGCAAGCAATTCATTGTAATTTGTTGAGTTAAAAGATGAAGTATTGTCATCAGCATAGTTGTATAACGTGCCCTTTCGCATGAAATAAAAAATATCATTAATAAATACACTGAAAAGAAGCGGGCCCAGTATTGAGCCTTGAGGGACACCTTTTTGTATACTTGCCCAAGTACTAACACTATTGCCAATCTCAATCGGCAGTTTGCGCCCAGATAAGTAAAAGATAGTAGTCTGATCGAGTTCTCAGACAATCCGTATTCAGATAATTTACAGAGTAGAATATTGTGTGTTTAATAGCATACTGATAGCCAAACAATTAATATTTCAGCTAATGTTGTTTTAAATCTTTCCACTATAGCTTGGTCTCTGTGTATCTCTGTTCTGCCTCGTCTGATATTTACTTTGTGTTTCGCAATCAACTGCGATACTGCACCCATGAATTCTCTGCCTGGGTCAACTTGTAATAACTTTGGATATTTCAGATGCCGACTGTATATATTCTCAAATGCTTTGGAAACTTCTTTACTATCCTTGGAAGTCAGTGGCTCTGCTTCTTTATATCTACTCGCAATATCAACCACAGTCAATGCATATGTATATGTCTTACGTCCAATAGTGTCATGCGGCAGGAATAACAAATCAGCTTGTTGCACTTCATTTTTAGTGGAAACATCAAACCTGGGTCTAACTATTTTCTTTGGTGCGGGTAAATAAAGCTGCCACACAGCTTGTTTCTTTTGAAATTATAATGCCTGTTTCTCGTTGACACCAGCCTCCTTTGCCAATTTTCTAACTGCTGAAAAATACTTTTGGACTGTAATAAATATTTTCCATTTTGTTCTACCTAAGATTAAAATAACTATAAAGAAAAAAACTATATCAATTTATACACCACAAATCCAGTTGCAGCCATACCCATCACAATAAACATAATCTCTCTATTCTGTTGATCTGGAGATGGTGTATAGAAATCACTCAACTTAGGCTCTGGTTCCGAAGGCAAATGTTTACCAGTTATATAATAATACTGCTTCATAGCTTGGCTGACATCATCAAATGTCTGTTCTGCATGATGCTCCTTCTGCAGTTGCTCATTAATAAAATCTAATCTCTCTGTTCTTGTTTTTATTCCACGCCGCTTGTGCTGCTTCCAATTGTTTTACGGCTTTGTCATGTCTTTGTCTTTCCACATCTGAGTTTTTTCCCATTTTTAAAAAACCCAGATAATTTGAACCGCTAAACGCCAATGCGTTTGTTAATGCGCCACCTATCATCATCGCTACTGCGCTCGCTATTTTTTTATATAGTATAAAAAAATAATTACTTCATAATATCCGCAGGAATAATACCTTGCTTAATCAACATATCCCTCGTAGCCATTGCTAACAGTATATCTAATGACAGCATCCCAAAATCTCCCATATTAAAATCCACTTTAGGTGCTGTTTTTTTTAGTAGTTTTCTACCAATCTCAGAATATCCAATAGTTAGAAGTGTTTCCACTCCAGCGTGATACAACATATTTACAATTTGTTTTCCGTCAATACGTGTTGCCATTGTTTTTATATGATTATTTTTTTTAAAATAAATTAATTAAAAGTCAAACGGGTCTTTTGGTAGCGTACAGGTTGTGTAGCAACAGGCACAACCGATTTTTTGTTATAGATATACAAACCCAACCCAGCAATGCATAATAAAACCACACACATTGGAATATAATGTTTGTATACATTTATTTTGATTTTCTCTGGTTCCACTTCACGTGGTACTTTTGTTACCTGTCCTGCATCTCTTGCATCTTGTAAATCTTGCTCTACCTGAAGCAAACGCTTTGCCTTCCTTGCCGCTGCTCCCTTCTTCCCAGCTTCTATTCGTTTTGGATTTTTTACTTTTTGTTTGTTAACAGGTTGTGTAGCAACCTCAACAGGTTGCGTATCACTCTCTTGGTTCTCCATCATTTATATTATCTATATTTTTATTTTTATTAAAATCGATATGCCTAACAGTTGTCAGCATTGCTGTAAATGGCGCTAAGTACATCCCATACTTGTAATACAACTCACAACAAGCACTTGTTAAAGCATGATTAATAAATGGGTCTTGCTCCAAAGCTTCTATCAGTTTTGGTGGATTGACATTGAAATATTTTGATACTCCCATCACATACAAGTTAATAAAAGAATTGTCTAAAGTCTTGGTCATACTTGCCCCGAGCCTTGCTTAATATCTGCAGTAAAATTTGTTAATTTCATCCGGGGACATACCACCTATATTCGTGAGTTGTATTCTCTACCCAAATATTGACGGCTACCACCGCCAGCTATTATGGCTGATAATCTTTCATTTTTTGTGTCTTGTTGCTTTGACTCTGTGGGTTCCGTTGAACCCTGTTCCGTCTGTTCCGATATGATATCTTGTAATAGTTCTTCCGCATTCATTTTTATATTAGTAATTTTATTTTTTATCTTGAAATAAACATAAAATGCAAAACAACCAGCTGCAATATTCACTACGCAACCAGTAATTGTTAGTATTGTTAATAGCATTGTTATTAACATTGCTATTTTTTCTATTAACTTTATTAATTTGCTGCAAGCATTGCTATTAACATTACTAATTTGCTATAAGCAATGCTATAAGCATTACTATATTCCTCGATATTTCCATTATATTTTCATATCAGTATTGCTATTAACATTGCTACTTTGCTGTTAGTATTAGCAACAGTTAGAAAAATTATTTAACCCAATAACCAGTAGGTTGGTCAGTCCTCAAAATTAGCTTGGAATATTTAGTCTTTGCTAAAGCTTTACTTATTCTGGTTCTCTCCTCCAGCGTCGGAATAACATCATTCTCTCTCAAACAATTTTCATAACTATCTCTGTCCTTGGTGTAAAACACAACCATTTTGCTTGCTCCCTCAAATCTTTCAATACAGAATTATATCTCTGTGAAATGACCCACACTGATTGTTCGGCGTGCCGGCCAGAGAATGCCAACTCTGACAACATATCTTTTTTCTTTGTTAATTCTTTTGTGGCTGAGCAATCATCAATGATGTATAGTGTGGGCTTGCCAGCATATTTATTGAAAAATAAACGCAACATTTCTTGTAGCATTTCTTTACCGTTGCTAACAGGATTGACAATTATTATTTGGGATGTCTTACATCACCTATCCAGTATCTATTTTTATAAGCCTCGTTCCACTTTATGGTTGGACACAATATAATTATATATTCAAAAACTCCAGCATACTCTTGTTCAAGTATATCAATAACTAACTCTGTCTTACCACAGCCTGTCTGACCACAGATAATGGCACTGTGTGGATATTTAGGATATTTAGTATCGTTTGAATCTTCCATCTTTTTTTAATATATTTTTTAAAATTAAATAAATAATGGTTGAGGGTGGATATTTAGTATTGTACTCCTTTGAATCTTCCATCTTCGAAATTGATTCCCGCATCTTGTGTTATATATATTAATATTTAAAGGTTGATCTGCTTCTGCTTTTTTATTTATAAGTATCGTTATGCCCGCACTGCTGTTTCCTATTGTTCTTCCACTGCCGTGTAATAAATTGTCATCGCATGATCTAAGGTCAAGCCACAAAGCATATGATTTTGTTAGATAGGACTCAAGAGAAACATTGGTTAAGTATAAGTCCCTCGCCACTATTTCTGTCTCTTTGTTTCTTTATGATGTTAAGGCAAAATATTTATTGATTTCATCCCAATGTTGATATGCCCTCATGCCCTGACTATATAACTGATTTGATTTGCCTGCTATTGTTATTTGAACATTTTCAATCTTTGGGTTGTAAAAGGATTCCGTGTCTGTTCTGTATGGGTCTTCAAACAGCATTAGAATACCTTTCATGCTATGTGCGGATGTATTAATGTTGATATCCCAAAGGGTATCAGATTTATTTTTTATGATTTTTATATATCGCAACACACGGTCATACATAAATACTATCCTACCATTGGTTTGCTGTCTTATTTGTTTGGCTAATTCAGCATCACTAACCATATCAAATTCCAAGCAGATATTTTTTATTACATAATATGCATCAGCATCACTGCTTTTGATAACTTTGTTATAATCGTTAAACGTTAATTCATATTCTAACTTATCACCAAGCCCCGCTTGATAAAATGGCATATGACTTTCTAACATTTCAAAGTCTATACAATAGAATACAAAATATATTTCCATAAGCTGCTGCTACAGCCTCATCCCCAAGGTCTGAGGAAGCATCTCCCGCACCAATTCTATGTGTTAGCATGTTTGCTTTACCAGTAATACCTTGATAAGCCATGTTTAATCGTTCGGTGGGACCTTTCCATAAATCTACATAACAATGATATATATCACTGTCGTCTATTGTCATGACGTCATTGTCACTTATTTTTATTGCCGTTTTCTTCACAACTGCTCTGCCCAGATTCTGGTATATAGTAGCATTGGGGTCTGTTCTGCTTTTAATTTCTATTTCGAAGGCTATACGAGCAGTACGCGGAACTATCACATCATTAGTACTTAGATCGGGAAATTTCACATGCAGTTGCTGGTTTTTGTTTATTGTTGACGGATTATTAGTTATCACTACACTTGTGCGGATGCCCTTGACACCACGAGGTTCTCTTAGTTTTCTATAAGGGTTGAGTTTGTTTCCATAAGCCGACATCGTTTTTATTTTTTGAATATTTTTTTAAAATTAAATAAAATAAATAATGGCTGAGGGTGGATTTGGGTTTGACAATCCTACGTTTAATCCAGATATGGATGAATACTTTGATGACGAAGAAAATATTGACTTTCCAATGGTTCCAGATGAGCCTGTTCAAAGAAGTTTTCTTAATGAAAGCGATCATCTTGCTGACCTTGGAGGGAGGCTGAGAGAATCCAAACTTGAAGCATGCAAGAAAAATCTTGTAAAAATATGTTATGGTGAAATAGAAAAACGATATAAGATGGCACCGGACAAAATGGATTATGACCAGTTTAAAGTATCAGATGATGGTAAAACATTATACTGGGTTGTTGGTGATAAAGAAATAAAAATAACTGCCAAGCAAGGTAGTGCAACATGTCTTGCTCTTGGTTCTTTGGCGAAGGAATATGGCTCTGGGGGAACAAGAGCGGTAAGACAATTTTTGAATTTGCCAGAGTATAACAGTAAAACAAAATTATCACAAAAAGCTCGACAAGCGTTGGAGAGCACAAGAAACGATTTACCAGACGTGGATGCTATTCCATTACAAGATTTATCACATATTTTGGATAACACAGTACAGTCACATTATGACTGGAATGAACTTTCTGGTGTTAAAACACAAACAGATATAGACAAGCGTGAAATGGATGGAATAGTAAAAGAGATGACAACTGTCAAGGAAGAACTCACCAATAACTCACACACCTTGATAAAGACCTAACAAAAGAAAAACAAAAGTTAGAACAAGCTAAGACTGATGATAATGAATTTCAGATACATAGAATTAGCGACCGCATGAAAGACCTTGAAGTTGAGAGAGGAGGAAGAATGGATGCTATCAACGAAAACAGAGAGGCATGTCGTGGTCAGGTAAGTAGAATAAAGTAAACAATAAACAGAATGCTAAAAGAAGACACCACGCTCGGTGAGAGGCTGCGAACATTATTCAGGGAGCAAGGTATAACAATAGTTAGTATTTTGACTGCGTTTGGTTTGATTATTGATGTTATTGTTCGGACCATTATTCCTACAACACCAAAAGACGGAAGTGGCGTCAAAGACTGGATAAAAAAACAATAAAGTAATTTTGGTAAGCTTCTCGCTGCACTTGCTGGAAAAGCAGCTGCAGCACTTCCAGGAATTAATGGTGCAATAGTATCATGGATTTTATCTGCAACAGGTAAAATTATTAATTGGTTTGGTAACAATCTATGGGCTTTGCTTGTATTTGTTTCGGGTTGTTGTATGTGGCAGCCAAAGAGTGGTTCAGTAAATCTCGTAAATAAGTAATGCAGCAAGACCTATTACTATAGTAGTACCAACAATTATAGATGTTTTGTTAACTTCATGTTCAATCGCTATTTTTTTCATCTCTTGTTCCACAGGTGGGTTTGGATACTCCACACCTTTATGTATCAATGATTTATCAAAGTCAGGATGCGACAAAAATTTCTTTGTTGTGGTGCCTTGAACAGGTTGTGTTGGCGGTACTGGTTTTACATTCACACCATTATTCAATCCTAATGCTTGCGCATCAGTTGCTATTACAATTTCATTATTGTAGTCTTGTACTGTTCCGATTCTCAACTCCATGTCACTCGGAGACATGTACAATCCACTTCCATAGACAAAATTGTCTTTACTTCTTGCATATTTTAGAGTGTTTTCATATCTTGAAATTTGACTGGGTAAGTCAATGGGGCTGTTTATTACGTCCTCTACATTTGCCAGAAATTGTTTTTGAGCATCAGATGCCGTTCCAGTTCCAAGTATATCTGTTCTTGTTTGTGATTGTGAGCCAAGTATTTCCCAGCAGTATGTTCTTATGCTGTCATTGATGCGTTCTACTCCAGCTCTTGTAATACCAGATGAACTATCTAGTACAAAAGTAGACCAACTATTGTCAGCCTCAGAGCCTTGTGCTATGTAGTCAATGTGGTATGTTGTATCGCTCTCATAGACTGTGAAACTCATCGTTTTGTTGTCGTATATATAATTTATCAAAGGATGATAACCAAGATGTGTCCAGTAATTATAAATTGTTCCTAGACCATCATTACAGCTTTGTTTCTGTCTCCAGTCAGCATAAATATCAACGTTGAACTCCTTGCATATTCTCTCGTATGCGTTTCGGTTATGTGTGTTATCAAACGCATTCCAATTTGAGTCTTGCGGCATTGCTACACTCATCTTCTTCTAACTTGGTAATAGACATGAAATCGAAATAACGAACCTACGAGGGCATCAGCTTTCAGATGATTGTTGAAATCAATGCCACATCCAGTTGTCGCGCACCAAATAGCAAAATTCAACTGGTTCTGCTAAAATGACATCCAATCTGTTCCCCAGCTTTGGACTATAACATCTTATCTGACATATGGGAGTTTGTATTTTTCAAAGACATTGGGGAATGATGCTTTAAAGCCTTTACCGTCTGTTGAATAACTATGTTTTGATTTATTATATCTATCACCTTTTTGCTGAAAGTACTTGAATAGTGAGCATCTGAACTATATTTAAATTCTTTAGAAATCATTTTTATTTGTATTTTTATATATATTAAAAAAAATGTTTCACACAATTTCAAACATAGACAACTCTATTAACTTACAACAGTATATCGATAATAGAGATGGAGATAAGCGCGTTGGATTAAAGAGTTGTACATACACTATCGGTTGGTATAATATTAATCATGAAGTCATAAAAAGAAAAAAACCAGACCACACATATCATATACCAGCCGGACTCTATAACTTTCAACAGTTGGCATATATATTTGAAGGGTTAAATATTAATAATAATAATAACAATTAATTGATTTAGCTCCTTATAAACAGCTATATGTTCATCTGGAACAAGTTAATACGAGGAATAATTATTTCAATGGTGCGCCAAGCACTATTATAGGGATTATACCTGTGGTAAATAAGCAGTTTGGGGATATTATACATACACGTTTTTATTCTGAATATCGCTGTCTTTCAGGTAGTGCAATTTCTGAATTGACAATAGAAGTCAGAGATGAGCATGGTAACAATATAGATAATCACGGTTTACCTATGAGTTGCGTTTAGAATGTATTTAAAAATTAAATTAAAAAAAAAGACTTAGAACTTTTAACCAATCATGTTCGAAATTTACATAAGCGAGTTGCGCCTATTGTTAACCAAGTCGAACAAATGAGAAGTAAAGTTGATAATCTTAAATATGGGATTATTACAATATTTGCGGAGGCTAAGGGTCCACTTGCATTGGGTAGAGTACTCTCATTTGGTAACGGTGGAGTAGAAACGGATGTTGGGTATGGTTGGATTGTGGGAATAGGTTTAGCAAGTGAACGAATAAGTGACGTGTCTATAGTGGTCTCTGTCAATGGTGTTGAAAAACCAAATTATGGTATAACGCTTAACACCACCCCACGCAAACACGATAACTTTATTAGACCTTTAGATATTAGTGCTGGTTCTGTCATTAACTTTGTATGCAAGGTTGCCAACGCTAACGCTGTAAATACGGTGGCACCATTATTAATTGAATAAATTATTTTTTTCTTATTAAAAAAATGAAGCAACCGACAGCACCAAGTTTATATCCTGAGTTGCCAGTGGAAGACGGACAGAACTATAGATTACAAAAGATTTCAGAGATTGAACAGAAGTTAATTACAGAGCGAGATATACGCAAGTCCCTTTATAAAACATATAAACGTGGTATTATAATATCACAGATGGAATTGACACTACCTTAATATATGCAAGTGTTATTATGGCTGGGATTGGATTTATTGTTCCAGTTGTGTTACCTTAAGAAATAGCAGCAATAGTATGTGGGGCTACAGGTGTTTGTATTAAGTTTGTCAGACGCAGGCTTAACACAAAAGCTCAAAAACATTATGAAATAAAAACTTTGGCAGAGTCTAAGTTGAATAGCATAACAAATTTGATATCAAAAGCATTGAGAGATGCACAGATATCTGAGCAAGAGTTTAAAGAAAGATAAACATATCGGACAGGGAAAGCAGCATTCAAGGACGACAGTCAACCACAAAACACAAAAACAAACACGCAAACAGACAAACGAGAAGGCAAAAGTAATAAAAAATGCAAACGAGATCACAAACACAAAAGGGTTGACAATAGGGCTACCGCCTTGGAACGGTCAGTGGCAACACAGGCCACTGGGGGTTTAAACCGGTTCTAGGGTGCACCAAACCTCACACTTACCCTACCTCATCCCATTAAAACAGGACAGTGTAAATAAAGAAATCCCCGCCATGATCTAGTCTCTAACCAACAAGGCAGCATCAATAGGCAATATAAGTAAAACACAAATATGCTCGTATAAATATAATACAAAAAAAAACACAATAGCCTAGAAAGCCACAATGAATGTACTCAATGACTTGGCAGAAGCCAGAGCAACAAGAGAATAAACAATTAAGGGCACGACAGGAAAGATCATAGACAGACATCAAACGCCACCGTCCCAATGGGCATTAGGTAGGCGTCATCATAGGGTCCACAGCCTGTCCGGTCATCGTACAATTAAAGAGGAAAGCATAGTGGCGAACTGTAAAAGGGTCCACCACCAAGCATGCAGTACGTTGCAAAATGATAGGGTCATAACCTCTTTTGATAAACTTTTTAACAAGTTTAACAAAGATAGTATGAAAGTGATCATGACCAAGAATCTTAAGAAGTTTATAAATCACATCACCATAGAAGTCAGGTTGTGATAGTCCTTGTCGCAGAAGAGTCCTGAAATTACTTTTATATTTGGAAAGAAGATCAGGGTTACGATAATACAATTTTGCAAAGGTTTTACGAAGTTTATGGTAACGGTAACCCTGATTGAGTAGCTTTTTAGTTATACAAAAGATTACGAATATTAAAGTCCTCAACTCGAGTACAAGCTCTTGAAAAACGAATAAGTTGAGACACATACACCCCTTAAGAAGTTGCTCGGGGAACATCCCCATCCAAGTGGGGGTAATTAACAATGTCAAAATTAAAATCATCTCTCTTGTCATAGATTTTGCTAATTATTTCACCATTTTCAATCGAGAGATCTATATCAACAAAAGAAGGAAAGAAAGGGTTGTCAATGTTCAGTATGTCATCCAGATACCGAGAGGTGTCATTAAAAGCTTCAATAACATCTGGCTGGATATCTGGTGAAAGACTCAACATGAAATCCCTTTCATAGCAAAATAAAAACAAATCTGCGACAAATGGTGCACAGTTCGTACCCATAGGGATACCAACAATTTGTCTATAAACGGTGGTACCATACCTGACGAAAATATTATCTAATAGGAAGATGAGTGCTTCACAAACTTCATAGCAAGTCTACATAGTATAATTGTCTAAACTGCCGTTAGTAAAAAACGCTTTTATATTATTACATGCCAAAAATGTAGTATTTTCTTTAGCGATTTTTTTTTGAATAAGAGAAATTAGCTTGTCTTTAATAAGATGATGTGGTAAGGTTGTATATAGTGTAGAGAAGTCATAAGTACTTATTGATGAAACTTGACCTTTATTGAAAATTTTATCGAGAACGTCTCCTGATTTTTTTATAGACCAAAATAAATTAATCCCAGAGTTTTCATAAGTTTAATCACAATATAGTTTAACGTGATCTTTAACGGCAGTAAGACAATAAGTTAAAAGTTTGGAGATGTTTGTTGTGGTGCAGGCACTAGAATTAGAAATAAAACGAGCCTTATACGGATTTTTATGCAATTTAGGAATCCAGTACATGGTAGGCAGTTTATTTTGCTTATCGTTTACACCAGCCTTGAAAGTAGTGCACCGAGTGATATGTGCGGAAACAATATCATTCTCAGTAGAATTAACTGGAGTATACGAATTGGTGCTGCCGAGTTCCAGAGATAAAACATTGACGTAATGTAGGCGTCAAACAATAATTACATTATTAGCTGCTTTATCTGCAGGAACTAAAACAAATTTATTATGAAATTCCTGAATTCCCGATTTTAAATTACGAAAGGAAAATTTAGGTCTCGGAGGACGTAAAGAGGGGTTAGCATTATAAAAGTTAATACGTGTATCTATAATTTTAAGAATTGACTGTTTCCAAGTAGAAAGCGAGTTTGGGTCCGCATGTTCTCTACGACACCATTTTATACTAAAATCTTCAATGGAGTGGGCGATCTGGGCACGACTGGCATTAAAATCAATAGTTGAAGGTAATCTATATTTAGGACCTTTCGAAAACAAATGCCGAATACGTTTATCAACAATATCAAAATTACCAGTGATGACATGACCTGCTGGAGCATAGGAAAATGTTGATGTGTTACATTCACATTCCTTATGAGTATTATGTACTATATCAAGGTCAGAAACTATTTTGTTGTAGTTGAAAATAATATTTCTAATAGGCTTTTTTATACTTATAACAAATTACAGGACTTTCGGAATTTTTGAAATATTTTGGTATAGAATCAACTACATGAGTATCCAGAAAAATACTAGGCATGTCAATGAAATCAATACCTTTATTAATATATAGTAGTTTTAGAAAATGCCTGACGTGATCAGACTCCTTGTCAATATGGGGTCGGAGAACATGTTGTGTGTAGCTTTGAACTATGGAAGCAGTGTTATACAAGGGATCTGTTTAAAAATAGTATGTAAATCAGCGACAGAAGTAATTACACGCGATTTACGTTTGATGTTACCATTAGGCCTAAGACCATGAGACCTAGATTTACGCTTTCGAATAGAAAATATAGAAAAAATGTCAATATTAGGATCTTTAGAAATATTTCCTTCTTGATAAATATTGTCATTAAGGCCGAGTGGATAAGGTGTCTGTAATTTTTTTATCCACTTAAGTTCTGCAATATGTCTAGCTGTTATTTTGAAGCTTTTAGTAGCATCATTATCAAAAAATATATATTCAACCGGTTGAACAGTTAACTTACGTAATTAAAATTATGACCTGACTGACAAAAGTGTTGGTACAAGTATTTTTTTTATCTTTTTAGGATTACTTGCATTATATTTGTGTTCACGAAATCGAACTTTTAAGGTTCGACCTGTTTGTCCAACATATTGTATACCGCAACGTGGTGCATTTCAAGTCAGAACATAAATGACGTGAGTAGTACGTCAATCAACATTTGAAGCTAGACATACATTAAACAATCTACCATTAACAGCTGATTTAATGGTGGACTTGCACGATAAATAATTGCAACAACTGCACCTCTTAGCATTGCACTTATAAATAGAGGGAAACACCCTGCGTCTTGAATGAACTAAATGATTTATGAAAGGAGACTGTATATGGTATTTCCTCAAAACAGGTGATCCTAGAGGAGTTACGGAAACTTTTGAGCCATTATTAAAAATCCTAGTAATATTATTAGAAGGAACTTGAAACGAGGTTGCCGAATGAAGATTTAAAGGAGTAAGGCGTACATATGGTTTAGTTCTAAGAAATGAAGAGTTATTTTGTGGAATTTGTATTGATGACGCAGAGTGTAACCGAAGAGGTGAAAGATTTATTTTTAAAGTTTTAACTAAAAGACTCATAATTGTTTTTATGAAGAGTAATACCATTCTGTGAAAAGCGAAATAAGGGCCAATAAGTATGTATTAGAGATACGAAATAGAATCGTATGAAAGATCCATAAGAAATAATATTAGTAAACTTACGGACTGTTAAAAGAGGTCCAAAACTCACGTCAGTATCTAATACAAGATAATGAGGAAATTTAAGGAAACCCCTAATAAAATGGGCCAAAACGTCGATGAGCACAAAACCTTCAACGCGGTATATGAAACACAAACACACGTGTTTAAGGAAAAAATGGATCAATGAATGTCATACAATCCCTGTAGGATGTAAAAATAACAATATTGATTGAATGTACGGGGAGACTTTTTACGGTTGCCACACGGCACAAACAACACTATTGTGCATGTAAAGAAAGATAAAAATATCGGACAGGGAAAGCAGCATTCAAGGACGACAGTCAACCACAAAACACAAAAACAAACACGCAAACAGACAAACGAGAAGGCAAAAGTAATAAAAAAATGCAAACGACATCACAAACACAAAAGGGTTGACAATAGGGCTACCGCCTTAGAACGGTCAGTGGCAACAAAGGTCACTGGGGGTTTAAACCGGTTCTAGGGTGCACCAAACCTCACACTTACCCTACCGTCATCCCATTAAAACAGGACAGTGTAAATAAAGAAATCCCCGCCATGATCTAGTCTCTAACCAACAAGGCAGCATCAATAGGCAATATAAGTTGATTTTGGATGAGTTGGATAAATATTATAGTTTGAAACAGGACACCAAACAAAAAAAACTTGAAATTAGTGAAGTTAAAAAAAAGAACTAGTGGAGCAGGGAAGAAAGGAAGCAATGGCAACCATACAAAAAAGTATAAAAAGTGTGTAATTTATTGTTTTAGTAATGTGTTTGAGTATGATCCACCACCTTTGTATTCAAGCTCGGAGAATCAAACTATATGATTTTCTAAAAGAAAATCATATTTTGTTGATTTCGTGTTTATTCGTTGATTTGGGTGTAATTTTGGTAACAAATCAACTTTTATTAAAAAATCTTAAAATATAACTCTGGCTCAGCATATTTCAGCAACTTGCGGTAAGCGTTTTTATATATATGTATTTTGGGGTGTTTTGGATCAAATCTCGAGTGAAATAAGTATTTGAGCCAGAACCCCCATAATACATATACATTTATCGATTTCTTTTGACGTGTTAAATGCAGTTTGGTCAGCTCTATTTTCAACAACAGAAATTCTTTCGGTTTGAATTGTTTGCATATCTTTTAGCATACTAGTTATGTTTTCCAAAGTGGGTGTAGTAGATCTGCATGGTTTGCAGTGCCAAGTAAAGTCTTCAAATTTCCCATTGTGGACACAGTTGAAAGCAGATTTCGTCATTCCAATGCATATTAAACAAAATGTTAAGGAGCAGCCATCACAAACCAAGTAGTCGTCATCTTTTTTTTAAATTCGAAGTCACATTTTGTGCATGGATTTATCAATGACTGTGCCTTTTCCTTGACCTTTTGGAGTTGAACCAAACATTCTTTTTGGCGTACTAAAACCCGATGCCATGATTATAAATTTTAGCTATCTCAAAAAACAGGAGGATTGCAAATCATATAGAGATGTCAGGATAATGGTCAACTATCTGCCCAGTTTTGACAACCAGTATCTGTTTGCTGTGAACTGTCTACAATATTTGTCTGCGATACAGCTGTGGGACAAGTCCAAATAAAAGTGTTCTGGTGTATTTAGAGAACCTGGAGAAACTAATGACTGCCTTTGGTGTTACACAGGGAAAAGATAAGAAAGGACACCGCTTAGATGAAACGATCTCTATACTTAAGGAGGTCAGCCAGTTTGTGTGTCAATTTGATGAAGAAATCATAAGTATATACATAATGATAGATGCTTACAAGGCCCTGATGATGCTAATCACGACGTCTATCAACTTCCATGTGCATTAAAGGGATTGAGACATATATTATTAACGACATAACCTTCATTCATGGAAAGATTTTCTTTAAGTAGTATTGTAACCACAGTTGTTGAAAACCTATTTGCAGAAATGAGGGCAGTAGATGATGCTCCAATGGTTCTTCAGTTGTCAAACAGATTGTTTTTCAAATTGTATTAGGAGAATTAATGAAGAGAATCACATGTACCTGTTTCAAGAACTATAAAAATGCATATTCATGCCGTCTCAAAGGTGTGTGTGTGTGTGTGTGTGTGTGTGTGTGTGTGGGGGGGGGGGGGGGGGGGGGGGGGGTTTAGGAACAAGGGAACATGCCCATTTATTTTTGGGAACAAGGGAACATTGTCTGTTATTGGTAATATTTTTGGGGACCAAGGGAACATTGGAAAAAATATGTTTGGGGAACAAAGCGAAATATTTTTGGGGAACAATGGAACATTGGGTCATACTTTCAGGGAACATGAACCCCCCTCCCCCCCCCCCCCACACCTGTTTCAAGAACTATAAAAATGAATATTCATGCCGTCTCAAAGGTGTGGGGTTTAGGAACAAGGGAACATGCCCATTTATTTTTGGGAACAAGGGAACATTGTATGTTATTGGTAATATTTTTGGGGACCAAGGGAACATTGGAAAAAATATGTTTGGGGAACAAAGCGAAATATTTTTGGGGAACAATGGAACATTGGGTCATACTTTCAGGGAACATGAACCCCCCTCCCCCCCACACCTGTTTCAAGAACTATAAAAATGAATATTCATGCCGTCTCAAAGGTGTGGGGGGGGGGGGGAAGGGGAGAGGGGGAGGGGGGTTCATGTTCCTTGAAAGTATGTCCCAATGTTCCATTGTTCCCCAAAAATATTTTGCTTTGTTCCCCAAACATATTTTTCCAATGTTCCCTTGTTCCCCAAAAATATTACCAATAACAGACAATGTTCCCTTGTTCCCAAAAAATAAATGGGCATGTTCCCTTGTTCCCCAAAACCCCTGGGAGACCCTCTGTAATGTTTAGCACGACGGCATAGTAATCCATGAGATCGAGAGATCGGTCACAGCACGGGCCGAAATATCACAGCACGGGCCGAATTTGAGTCAATTATCGAAATACTATTTTCCACCTAGCTGGCCTGTCATTCGGGTGATACTTAAAATCAGAGACTTACTAACATTTCTTGCCGATCTTTTTTCAAACCGAGGTCACAACACACATTCAAATGCACATTAACCACGCACAACAAAAGTCATAGAAGGACAGTAGGACCTTAGGAATACCAGGGCCCTATATGACGTTTCATTCCAGGGAATACACACCAACTAAAGATTGCGCCGCAGGTACCCCTTGGCGGATACCGTGAAATAAAGGTGACCGGTAAAAGACCGGTAAAAGACGGTTAATTTGCCGGGACTTGCCGGTCTCGGGTAGGAGACACACCAAATTAGTTTCCAGAATCTAAACATAATGTTTTGATTACAAAAAGTAATTTTACATTTAACACCTCCTACCCGAGACCGGCAAGTCCCGGCAAATTAACCGTCTTTTACCGGTCACCTGAAATAAACTGTTTACCATTCGGATATTGTCGATATTAACCGTTGTTGATTGACGAGACAGGATATTCGAAATGAAGAGATTAAAAACAAGATGTCTGCGCCCATAGGCTGACACAACTCGTTTTATTTCAACATTGTATTATGTCCGTACTTGTGTGAATATAGCAACTAATCGAAGAAAGAATCATAGAAACAAGTAACATTATTTTTTTGGATCTGCTGATAAGTAAACTATGGAACGCCAAATTAACATAAAGTTGATAAACTCAATTAATTGAACCTCTCTTCAATTCTTCAAAAGTCTCTTCAAATTCATTTATTTGAAGAGAGGTCTAATTCAATTTATCGCCAGTTATTTGAAGAAAGGCCTAATTCAGTTGGAAAGAGATTACCGGAATCCACCAATACAATTACCGGAATCGACATTTTAATTACCGGAATCCACTATTTATGATCTAAACTGGCGTAAATGTATAGTTAATTAAGTAATATATAAGGCGTAAATCACTGTTAAATGTAATTAAATAATATTATTACCGTAATAAATATTTTTCCGCTATACATATTTTAAGATATATAATAGACCAAAATTCAAGTCTTACGAATTGAGAACATGTGTATTACATCAATCGCGTTTAGCACGTCACTTATTTTCCGCAATAAATATTTAGTCTTATAAGAGTGAAATAGGTTTTGACATGTGCACAAAGGCGTGAACATGAAACGATGTATATTGCGTGTATCAACAATATGCTCTAAGCGGTTGTTATATAATCGGGGAAATAACTAAGTATTAAATGGACACAAGGCAATATTAAAAACGGCATTAAATAGCTTAGACAATTTGGAGTTAATAAGGTCGATCTATAGGATTATTGACATAGTTCTTAGATTGAAGGCTGCTGGCGTGAAACGGGTGTTTGTCGGCTGTATTGCCGAGCGAGGAAATGTCAGAAACACAACTGTCGCACATTTCAATCAAGTGCGACGAAGTATTAATAAGAGGCTGCGGGTTATGTTGCAGGAAGACTTCATCAGTGTCATGAAGAAGCTGAAGTTCCCTCGCCATTATGACGCATACTTGGTTCATCCATAGATGTTTATTATCCAAGCATTATAAAGGCCCTTTTAAGGGCCAAACAATATTGTTCGAAAGAACATCTCAAAATTGTCAATAACCAAGGTCCTTTTAACAATATCAATAAAATTATACTGAATTTATTATTATGACACATGTAAAAGAGGTCAAAAACTAATGCAAACAACATCATCATCCGTAAATGAAATTTTATAGCAATTTATTTGTTAGCAATATTCATAAAATACGAAAAAAAACTAATAAATATATAAAAAAAACAACATATTTTATAAAGTATATATCATTATTAGTACATTATCTTTAGTCTTCTAATACTGTAACTAATGTATTATATCAATATTTTATAATATATCAATTATAAAAAGTAGATTCCGGTAATTCAGGTAGATTCCGGTAAATAGGTGGATTCCGGTAATTCTATGCACCGTCTCGGGGTACATTTATGTTTGCAGAAACGTACCCGAGAATCTGAATTCCAGAACGACCCCCAAATATACAGAAACATACCAAGACAAACAAGATCTCATTGGCGGTATTGAAACCTGAATATCTGAATCTGCAAAATACTCCCATCCTTCAAATTGAAGATAATAGGGTCAGGGTAACAAATAAGACAATTGAGGTTTAAAAATATAAAAACAATAAAAACACTGTATCTATGGAAAAAGTGGTGTTGGAAGCCTAGGTTTGAACATGTCAAGGCTAGAGCTCTCTTTTGTATTTAGCGGTAGTTCATTCCAGTATCGTATTATGCGTGGGAAGAAGGAGTTTTAGTGGTAATTAGTGCTAGAAAATAGAATGACAAAGTTCAGGTTTCGAGATGGTAAGAGATGATGAAGATCTGCACACAGAAGGTTATTTTGAATTTTGTACAAAATTGTTAAGGAGGTAATTTTTCTTCAATTTTTTGGGGGAGTTCTTTTTACCATGGATGCCACACTGAGGAAGAGTATTCTACTTGGGGTCTGACGGGGTCTGACTATATATACTATTTCTTTAATTTTGCGATTTCTGACTTTAACATTTCTTTTGATAAAATTAAGTGTGGTACTGCCTTTGTTAGTGATGTTATTTATGTGAGGTGTCCAGTCTAAGTTTTGGTTGATAGTAACTCCTAAGTATTTTGCATTGTCAGTGGATTTTAGTATTTCGCCATGTAATTTGTAGGGATATTTTATTTTATTTCTTTTTCATGTAATTCTAATTTAGAACTAGATAAAACAACTGCTTAAACAATATTGTTTATCATTAACTATTGCGCTATTGTTCTTAAAACATATTAAGGCTGCCATAGTATATAATAAAATACAGAACGTATTGTCGTAAAACTGTAAGTTGTAAATCATCAAACCCCGCGCAAAAAAGTAAACAAATATGCAGCTCGTCATTCAAGAAGAGTTGGTCAAATGTTTAGACCAACTGCATTCCTTTAAGGTGGAGGCAACTGCTAGCGGCTTTTAAAAAGTGAATCGATTAAACTTTGTAAACAATGAAAGTTTCGTTTCCATGAAGTAACAGAACGCGTTACGGCCGCGTTTTACGACATTGCATTTTGTCTCGGGTACATTTATGTATATTTGGGGGCCTTTCTGGATTTCGATGATTTTCGGGTACGTTTCTGTATACATAAATGTACCCCGGGTGCCTTTCTGTAGAACCCGGTACGACAATGACCCCATCAGCCTAATTCAGTGGAAGAGAGTTTCAATTCAGTTGAAGAGAGATATAACTCAAGAGCTACAGTATTAGTATTTTCATACTTGTTATGGTTAGATAGAATGAAAATAGATGCTCCTGGATCTGTTTGCAATCTTACTGTAGATATTCGCAAAGCCAAACATTCATTTTGACCCCCATGTTTACATGTAATTTTATTGACAGCCGAAAACCAAAATGGCAACTACGGAACATCCCATTTTTCTAGGGCAGGGTGACTTAAAAAAATCATTTGACCAATTCTTAATTTTTCATTGCAGAGATGTTGAGATTTTATTTTATTTTCAGTTAGTGATAAAATTCGCGTTACTCGGTTTTTATCCTTAGGTTCTATAGTAAAATAAAAACCTTTGACAGATTAAAATGACGATAATTTTCAAGATTTTGATTTTAAAAGATACATATATTGAATCAAGTTTCATGAATGTGCATGAAATATGCAGGGTTTTAAAAGAATCACACTGTAGATCCTTAATTTTAAGAGTAAACTTGGTTGAACATCAAGGATAAAGACTGAGTTTATCACCTACCAGAATGTATTAGTATGTTTTATTTCTGGTCACTGATTGGTCAGTTTTTTGATGATGTTCTGTCAAAATTATGAATAGTGGTGTAAATAACAAAATATAAATGATGCTGATAAGGGTAATCATTCTTAAAGTGAAAATTATGTGTACATAATGTTGTCTCAGTGTCTCATAAGTCGTGTATACGGCTGGATATAAAAGCATTTAAATTGAACTGTGATGTATGTATATATGTAATTTTATATGTGACACTTTAATAAACAATAAAATTGTAATTGTATATAAACTTGCATGTGTTGAAAATGACGAAAAACACCATACAAACAAAATTATATCTAGCAAATAAAAGATAGGTAGATAGTATACTGCATATATATGACGGTCGATTTTTTGTGGTGGAGGCAGACCACCCACTTTTCCTGGGTAGAACCAGTACTGTACACCTCCCACCATCCGTAAGAATCGGCACTTCCTCACTTAAAAGTCGAGCTCCTAGTGGGATTCGAACCTGCAGCGGTGAGAGGTGAAGGTTTACAACGCAACGTCGTCAACCATTCGGCCACGGAGACGCTACTTATAATGGTTTTCATTCCAAAATAAAAGTAAAGTATGCTCGATTGCTGGAGATGCTGAACATTGACCAACAAAACCACCCTGCATTGCCTACGTTTTATGTGGTACATCCAAACCCTTGAAACAGAAATGCGCAGACGACAATTTCTAAAAATAAAGCTGCCATGTTAATTTATTTTAACAATGTAAACAAGCCTGTCAAAATGAATTTTAGGCTTTGTGAAGCATAATGGATGGCCAATCTAACCATATCAAGTATGAAAACATATAGAAAGTAATAAAAAACAATCTCGATTCATATTCAACGTCTAGGCACCCTGAAATGCACAGTAGATCTAATACAAATTGTAGAGAGGTTCAGTTCAGTTAATGAGAGGTTTGTAATTCAGTTAAAGAGAGGTCTAATTGAGTAATTCAGTATTGGAGTTTTACCTCTCTTCAGCCGAATTGAATCTCTTCAATTGAATTAGACCTCTTCAGTTGCAACTGAATTGAACCTCAGTCTAATTCTGTTGAAGAGAAATTCAGTTCAATTGAAGAGAGGTCAGTATTTCAATTGAAACCAGGTCTAATTCTAGACGAGCGAAGAAAAAATAAAATGAAATGATTGGTGCTCCTTATATACATACACATATAGTTGTACATGTATACTGAATATTCATAACGGTTTCACAGTTCTTGACTTTTTGCTGTGAAAATACAAACTTGGTGATAATTTTGGTACCTGGCAGCTCCGTTAGCTCTGTTGATAGAACACTGGCCCTGTAATTGATGGGATCTCTGGTTCTATTCACATACCGTTTGCACTTTTCCCCATTTGTTTACTTTATTGGTGAATAAGTAATTTAGTGAATGCGGGATAGCGGCATTGAAAAATCTGACAAGCCCGGAAGAAAACTTTAAAAAACTTCTCTAAAACTATTGGCTCGATTTCAGAATAATTTCACAGAAATGATGTTTGGGTGACCCTCTACCAAGATTGTTCAAAACATATAGCCGCCAGTGGGTGGGCAGTTTCCCTATTTAACTATATGGAAACTTTTTTCGAAGTTTTGTTGATGCTATTAGGTATAGGACATCCATCCCTGTCATCATAATAGATTTGATAATATAAAATCTTTGCCTACAGTGCTTAAAACTGAGCTGAAACTGACACCTTGTTGAGTTTTAGCTCACCTGAGCATATAGTGCTTAACAAGTTAAGGGTGTCTTTGTGTGATTAAAAATAATGTAAAGCATGTTGATTCGATAAAAAAAACATGGCTGCCAGTTTGAGGGGATCTTTTCTTATATCTTTATTGAAAAAAGCTACAGTCATGTTTATTTGATGTTTGAGTGACACTCGACAAAGATTACTCAAAACATGACTGCCCTCAGGTGAGCGATTTAGGGCCATCATGGCCCTCTTGCTTGCTAAAATCTTTGGTCGGTAATTATCTTCATGTTAATTTTGTCATTTTATATCATGCTCATACAAGGTCTTCATCATGACACTGCGTATTCAAACGTGAAAACGTGGCTGCGTCGTAAATGAAGAGTCTACTATAGAGTTTGCAGCAATATTTCAGTCCTGTCGGTTGGAAGGTTCTAGGCCCATTCTCCATATTATATCTTGCTGTAAATGGAGGATGAGCCTGGCATGTTCATTCCTTTAGGCGCCATATAACCTTCCATGTGTTGGTGCACCGTAAAACCCAATTCAGTTTGATTGTTCGATATGAAAGTTTGACTAACAGATTGGAACTGTGTACTGAATGCAAAGTGTGAGCTGAATTAGTTAGATATTTATAATTAAACTTTTGATGGGCATTGTGTGTTTATCAAATCTCCATTTTGTTTTCAGAATGGCAACAACAACAGCAAGGCTAGAGTACAGGAATAAGGTTGTGCTGGCACCCATGGTTAGGGTTGGTACCCTGCCCACCCGACTACTGTCTCTACAGTATGGAGCTCATATTGTCTATACTGAGGTACATAAAGAGAAATTGTATTTTTTCGAGATTAGGAAAATTAAATAGACAGCAATCTTTATATTGTTTTACCAATATGGTTTTATGCATCAGACCAGGTATGATATATACTGAAAGGAAAAAGAAACGCGACACGGGAATTTCCGCTATAAATTGTATAGACTGCACACTTAATTCCATATATATTCCAAGGAAATCTGAAGATGTTTTGTAAAAAAAAATTGCAGTCAATTAGAGAAAGGACACAACTGTGATGTCATAGACGTTTTCATCACAGTACATGTAACAAGAAATTCATAAATGTTGAAGTTCCTCTTTGAAAAATTGAGCCAGTTCAGTACTATATTTAACGTAAAGAGTTTGCAAAAGTTAGCATCTTAAGTTTGCGCCAAACGCATACTCTGTCAATAAGGAAACTTTGCAGGAATACTATTTGCTGTGTTACGTGTTGTTTTAGTCTTTTTTCCAAAAGGAAAGATCTTACGTAGCCATGTACCGTTTGATTAACAGCAGCATATTGTAATTACAAATATAATGGAAATTCCCTTGTCACGTTTCTTTTTCCTTTCATTATATTGAAAGAAAAAGTTGAAATTCATAGAGATAGCAAATAATCTTTCTTCATATTAACATTTCTGGAATAGGAAATTACTCAGTCAGTCCGTTGCCATGCCAGTAGTAATTCAGAATGACTGTTTTAAAATTATTTTACCGAATTTATTTCAACAACCTTTCGTAAAAAGCAAAATGTAAACACTGTTTGAGGATGAATTCTACATTTTGATATTTCAGTATTAAAAACATTTAGGTAGTTTAAAGGTACCAGGAAGATCTGATATCGCCCTTTGGGCCTCACAAACTTGAAAATCCGCAAATGATTTTATCCCCCACCTTTGCAAAAGTGGGGTACATAGAAACGGCATTGTATCCGTACTTCCTTCAGTCTGTGTTGGTCTGTTCCAAACTTGTGTCACCTACTCCTCAAAACATATTAACATATTATAGCTACCTACACCAAACTTGGCACTTGGTGTGCACTAGCAAATAATGTTGTATTTGAAGCAAGGGAAGTTAGGCCAATAACAATTAGTGGAGTTATTGCCCGTTATATTTGTTATTGCAAAGTTCTGTAATGCCCAAGACATTAGTCACCTTAGATATAATAATATATCAAAGTGTACATGTACATAGTAAATTGTGTGTCGTCTGCTCTTCATAAACTTTGTTGGCTAACTGCATCAAACTTCTGTTTTCTGCCCTAATATATTGTCGGCTAACTGCATCAAACTTCCGTTTTCTGCCCTAATATAATGTTGGCTAATTGCATCAAACTTCCGTTTTTGCCCTACTATATTGTTTGCTAACTTTGTTTTCTGCCCTAATATAATGTTGGCTAATTGCATCAAACTTCCATTTTTTGCCCTACTATATTGTTAACATATCTCTGTTTTATTAATTTATCAATATGTTTCAGCCCTACCCCCCCAATCATCCCACCACCCCATCATCACCAGCACCAGAACCAGAATGTTTTTTTTTTCATTTTATCTAATCCATTATTTAGATATTAAAATTTAAATTTGAATGCAATCATTTACATATGAAACCATTTATAAATTCAGATACACAGATGAAATATCAATAAAAAAAACTGAAATGAGGCCATACATTTCTTTAAAATTTTATATTGGCCCGAGTTTCTATACCCACGCTGCCAACATCCCCACACCCCTCCCCCACACCCCCACAAATTCCACCCCCACCTTGTTTTAGCCTTGTTTTCTGATGGTATATACGGGCTATATAATTTATTATTCTCTGAAAAATTGAATAGTCGAGCTGCGCTGTTCTCTGACAGCTCTTGTTCTTTATTAATGATCGCCAACCTCTAGACTATGAAAGTTGTACAAATGAAGTCCCCAGGGTCAAAAATGGCTGCAAGTTTATATAGGGAAAAACTTAAAAAATCTTCTCTGAAACTACAAGAGCCAGAGGTTTAATATTTTGCATTTGCTATATTACCTAATGCTTATGGTGCTTTATCAATTTTGTTCAAATGTAACATGTTTTACATAGACTTGTGTAAGGAAAACCTTAAAAGATTTTCTTCTCTGAAACAAAAGTTATACACCTAAAGAGTGTGAACAGACAGATACATCTATCCAAACAGCATCGGCCTCGGGTCTGTTCCCACCCTTGGGGACAGCGCCTGGGTCATAACTTGAAATCTGTTGAGATTCCCACTCTGTAACCATATATACACTGACTGGGCTTGAATGCTTTAAGGCGGGTACGGGAATTTTGGGACTGCATGATCTAATTCTGTTAGGAAATTATAAGATTGTTTGGCAATTTTTTCATCTTTGCAAAGACCATCGGGTGAGCGATTCAGAATCTTTTTGGCCCTCTTGTTTGAATTCGTCTTCTTTGTAAAAAGGTTAAACCTGGAACTTAACCTTGCCAGTAACTTTCAAAGTATAAGGTATACAACAATGAAACTTTGAACACATTTTCACAGGGTTCTCAATAAGAACCGCCCGCCAGACGAATTGACCGCTTCATATGGCATTTGGGCCGGTTCAAAATCGTTCAAAAGCGTTAAAAAAAATAATAAAAAAAATAAAAAAATGACGACAATGACATGGATAGTATGTGTTATTGAACTTTGTAGAGATAATGGAAACTATTTGTTGTTGGATTTTGTAGCTATGTGGATATGTGGTGTTCAGAATACAATTTTCAAATGGTATGTGTTGTTGAAGTTTGGTAAATAAATATAATTGTCAACATACTGCACTACCTCTAAATACAGATACAACTACTGCACTGCAGTACTTGTATCTGCATATAGAGGAATATTGCTTATATTAAAGTGTGATTTAAAAGGCATTCAAAATAGCCCAAAATGCAGGAAATGACGCGCTCAATTTCAAAATTTTCCGCACGCCACGCCTAAGCCTGTTACTTTTTCAAAAAGGACTGTTCAACCAAAAGTTATTGAGAACCCTGTTTTCATCATGATCCAGATAATTCATCTTATAAAGGCCCCTAACTCTCTGATTCGTTAGTTTTGAATTATTTCCCCTTGAAAAGGTTTAACCTGGTACTTACAGTTGCCAATAACTTTCAAAGTATAATGTAAACAATGACGAAACTTTGTACACATTTTCATCATGATCCAGATAATACATCTTACAAAGGCCCATAACTCTCTGATTCATACGTTTTGAATTATTTCCCCTTGAAAAGGTTTAACCTGGAACTTAAAGTTGCCAATAACTTTCAAAGTATAAGGTAAACAACATTGAAACTGTGCACACATCTTCAGCATTGATCCCATGAGTCATATAGTTCAATTATTTCCCTTTGGTAAAGGTCAACTTTAATTACTACTTCATTTCTTCATCTTTCAACAGTTTTTGCGCACAATATGACCTGTTTATGTGTCAACATGCCGTAAAACACCATTCGTTGATTGAAGTTCAACTTGGAACTTAACCTTGTCCTATACATGTGATTGTGGCTAATAACTTTCAAAGTACTAGATCTACAACAATGAAACTGCTAGGCGGTGCTCTTGTTGCATAGAATGTTTTTGTTTTTTAAGCATGAATACAAATTTGAACTAAAAATGTCCTATCATAACAGTTTAAAGGGATACCTGCCAGTCTTGCTTTAGTTTCACCCAAAATTATTTTTAAAGCAAGAACCTTTCCATGCTGTTATAGTGAAAGGTAAACCCTAATGAGGTTATATAAGTGCTTTATTTTATTTGAAAATAATTAATTTCAATAAAGGGACATAACTCTAGTCAAAATCTAAAGTATTTCGCACCACATGTTTTTCTTTTGCACGAACAATTATATAATTTTATTTTATGTAACTCATAATGAATTATTATTTAACCATGAAATTTTAACTAGTCGATGTCCTCTGTTTTTCGCTTCTATAATTATCAACGGGATACGTTCTCTCACGGACCGGACACATAGTCAGTACTTTCTACTTTTGACGAAATATAGGTCACGTCTTCTCTCCGCTAGGACATGTGTCTCCCAGTGTTAATGACATTAATGAAATAAAATATTAAGTGTGTAAGAAAGAATAACATGGTATTGACATTTATCTTGGTCATATTAAATTTCTGGACTACTGCATCATAAGGTCCTGTGGCCTTCTAGTTACTTAGAAGCATTGATGCTACTTGTTCTATTTGTTCATGTAACAAATCATTCATGTGCATATTAAAGCAGAAATTTGTCCTAAATCAACAAATCCGTTGTTGATATGTTTTTAATTATCAAATATCATTATAAATACGATGGTAACTATGCTATTGATGTATTTTTAGTGAAAATATGTTTTTTAAGATAAAAACCGAAAAGACGAACAGGCTACGCTAAAAAATTTAAAAAAAATCAAAGGGGGAAAACTCTTCCTCGTAAAACCGGAAGTGACGTCATTGGGAACAAAACGAAACCATTTGTACATAGGGAAAGCACGCAAAAACAGTATAGTGTGTGTGAAAATGTCGGAATTAAGCGACTATGATGCTGAGTCAGATGAAATGCCCATGATAAGAAGGTTGCACAATGTGCAACCTTACGATTTTGAGCCAGAATTCGTGTCTGAGGATGAAAATACCTCGGATTCATCAACCGATGGCGATGAGGAAGTTGAACGCGGTGCAGGTCATCGAAATTCTGAAAGTCACCAGCAACGCTGCAATATCTCAGTACATTTACACTAAGCGCGAAATGCAGTATATTCCGAATGAATGGACATGGTCTAATACTTGTACATTAATACGAGCGTCAGATTATAAGGACTTTATTTTTGCCGAAAAATAGACATTGAAAAAATATATTTAGAGTCTAGTAAGTATAATTGATAAATAAATAAATGTAACAGCATCTAATTTCTATAGTATTCTATATACCATAAGTCCCCGCCGCCTCCAAAACAGTCTATAGTGGTGTATGAGATTCGGATTTGCAGTATGACACGCTCTCCACGTGCCACCAAATAACAATATACCACACAGCGACTAATCAACTATTGCGGTGCCCTATTGAAGTACAGCCTAATCATGGTACAAACGTCGGTATGTGACAAAATCACGCACCATTTAGGGAAACGTAGTTTTATGATATGCCTACATTTCCTGTATATTGCAATTCCGTGAGCGGTGCAATACCGCCGCGGCGAGCCGCGTATTGCACAAGACGGATATATGATGCGTGAGAAACTAGTTAGTTCATCGCGCACGAAGATGATCTAAATAATATAGTCAAATGTATTATGAGCACGACATAATGTATTATGTACATGTAGAGATCGAAAAAACAGACCTAACAATTTTTTTATTTAGAATATAAAGTATTTATATGCTTGTAAAGCACTTATTTTACTTACTGCATGAGGTAAAAGCCGTTATTGTTGTTGTTTTGCCATACAACATTACTGAACTAATATAATAGCTAGTAACATTATAAATTTTCTGCGTTTTAATAGACATCCATGAAACATTTTGTCATTATTTTCAAATCCAGAGACCGATATATAACTCTATATAAATCTATAACACTATTGGCAGAAGAAGGTGTATAATTTAAAACAAAACAAAAAAAAAATACTACAATATATATATTGAAACAACGACAGTGTTTATTTCACCGAATTCATTTACATTCATATGCTAAACCTTTTTAGCGATCTTTTGAAAAAGACGGCTACATTATATTAGCGCCGTTCACGTAAGACGCATGCATATAATTCAACAGCTAAACAATCACGATGTACATATCTAAGACTATATACCTTTCTACAATTTATCATACACATACCCGAGGAATTGCTAAGATAACTGAACAAAAACTTCTATCTTACCTCATTTAATAATTTCTTCCTCAACGCCGGTCGAATCGGCAAATAAAACTTGCTCGGAGACAGCGGGGTTAGGCACTTCTCATTTTTGTAGGAAAATATTGTTGGTATCGCTGTTGTTTTTAATCTGCATGGCCGTCTGTCCTTCAAATTCAATGAAAATGAAACCAAAGGATGGATTTCCCACGAATCCAACTCAAAGTGTTTACTACAAACTCGCGCGTCTTTCGAAGGTTCCCATTTTTTTGACGCGACGGGCGATTTTCGTCGACAGCGGTCCACCCACAATTCAAATCTTAATCTATCATTAACCTGATTAGGAAAACGAAAAAAACTGATGTTATTAGATTGTCCTTTTTTATGCACACTTTGACACCCAGCTACAGCACACGGCATTTTTAACACGTACCATAAAACTTAATCCTACATAGACAATACTATACAAATCAATGCGACACCGCTGATCGTTTGGTACCAATGACGTCACAGGATCACGTGACACTTACCTGTCTTCAAAAAGGGCAAAACTCAAGCGTGTGCGCTATGAGATAAAATTGGCTACTGTGAGAAAACGGGACAACCAATAAGTGTAATATTTGAACAGATTGTATATTATATACATATATTTCAGAATATATGCTCAAAAAACACGCTAAATTTCACCTTTAACCACGCTATGAATATAATGGACTGTCCTTTCTTTGAATTTGGACCATTCCATTTATGTTACAAAGGGGTGTTTTGGTAAAATGACTGATGAGCAGCCAGACAGTTACTTGCAGGCTGATCTGGGTTTACACTGGCTGCAAAGGCTGTTGTAGTCGCCCTTAGCAGCTAAGAGTTACTAACATGTTAATACCACCTCAGCTCTTAGGCCTAAAAAAGACAAAGATAAACGTATCATAGGCATTTTCTTAAGCTTCATTTTGTAATTGCCTTAAAACATATTGCCAAGTGAGGTAAAACAATAACGTGGCTCCAGCGTAAATGGAATTTCTACGATAGAATTTGCAGCAACTCTGCAGTTCAGGGTGAGAAGGTTCTAGGCCCATTTTCCATATTTTATCTCGATGTACATGGAAGATGAGCCTTGCATGTTCATGCCTGTTAGGCGCCATATAACCTTTTCATATGTTGGTGCGCCTTAAAACCCCAATTCAATTCAATTGTTTGTTTGTTCGTTTGTTTGTTTGTTTGTTTGTTTGGTGTTTTACGTCATTTTCAACACATGTAAGATTTTTTGTGGTGGAGGCAGACCACCACCAAGTTAGATTGACATTTGTTGTTAAATATATAATTGTACATTGGACCTTGTGCTCTTTTCATACAGTATTGTTCAAGCACAAATTATATGTATATTTGTGATCTCAGTTCATTATATTGTTTAACAAGAACGAATTCGAGGGGCGGCCGTCATAAAATACTCCCCCATGAAACTACTTGACGGATTTTCATGAAACTTCACAGGAATGTTGCTCTTGATGTCTAATTGATCCTAACAAAATTTCAGGTTGGCCGGAAATTCAAGATGGTCGCCACGGCTAAAAATAAATTTTCAAAATACAAGTTTGTAGTGGCTACTTCTTGAAAACTATAAGTGATATTGATATGGGACTTTTTCTAAAATGATCAGCATGACATGATGTTGGTCCTTTTCAAAAATCGTTTTGATTCGACGTTAAACATGGCTGCCAGCGGCCATCTTTGTTTACATAGAGTTATATAGTAAAAACTTGTAGCGACTACTCCTCTGAAACTACTTGGCGGATTTTCATGAAACTTTATAGGAATATTGCTCTTAATGTCTTATTGATTCTAGAAAAATTTCAGTTTGGCCGGAAATTCAAGATGGCCGCCACGGCTAAAAATAATTTTTCAAAAAACAAGTTTGTAGCGACTACTTCCTGAAATCAAAATCAATCAGTAGAGCTTCAAGGTCATTGACCTCTTGTTGTTTTTTTAATTATGTCTCAAACGAACATTTTTATGAAGGGATTACAGTGTATACTAATATGTTATTCTCCTGTATGTATGTGTGTGTGGTGAGGGGTTGGGGTGGCCTGTGTGAAGGTAACGTGGGTATTTGCAATGGCGCACTGTCAAATTCGTTCAATTCTTAAATTTAAATTTTTCATTATATCCTAATCCCCTTAAAGAATTGAATGACACATTCATTGACTGTCATATGAAGAACTTGGAGACAATTGCCATAGTCTGTTAGGCAATTAAGAAGAATTAAGCCTTTCAAATTAGTTTTCCAATAAATATACAGGTACACGAATATCCTTGAATAGCCTTGAATTTCCTTACAAAAACCTATTTTATTATTTACCATTAAAGTACTTCAGCCCTGACATTTTATGACATTTTCTTAATTTAGTTACTCTGTGGTGTCTGGTATGTAATTGAATATTATTTAAGGATAATATTAGACATTAGGTTTAGTTTATTTCGTAATAGAAATGCAGACATAAAATTGTCAGTTGCACATAACGGTTCATAGAAAATGATTGATAAAAAACTAAGAAGTTAAGACTTGCAGACAAACGTGTACAAGTTCAAAGGAGTCGTCAAGTTGGAGAATAATCACATTTCTTAGAAAAAGGGAAAGAGGGAAGGCTAAAGACTATATTAAGATGAAGTACTTAGACAATGATGAAATGAAAGTAAGAAAAAATCATTAATTTATTTCTGTATTTAGACAGAAGTCAAACAGTCATTCAGTTAGACTGATATAGAGCTCTTAAAATATATACTGACTATCATGAGTTGTTATTTGTTTTGGTCCGCCAAGTAAAATTCTTTATATCTCACCAAACTATTATTTTTGCAAGGTGCACAGTGGTATTCTTTACATCTTACTAAACTATTATTTTTGCAATCTGCACAGTTGTATTTTTTTAAGTATCACCAAACTATCATTTTTGCGATCAGCACAGTGGTATTCCTTATGTCTCACTGAACTGTTATTGTTGCAATCTGCATAGTGGTATTTTTAGCTCTACTGGCCAGTCTGTCCGTCCGTTAAATTTTTTACCTTAATTTTTCATCTGATTTTTAACAAACTTTACCAGATTATTAATATCGATGAAAGCTCGGACGAGTTCAAAAACCAACCAGATCGGACCAGTCACACCGGATTTATTGCCTTTGAATTAACGAAAATTGCTATATTTTGTCTTATCAACACTATAGCGCCTCCATTTTTCGTCTGATCTTTACCAAACTTTACCAGATTATTAATGTCAATGAAAGCTTGGACGAGTTCGAAAACCAGCGAGATCGGACATATAACACCGGAGTTATTGCCCTTGAATTATTGAAAAACGTGTTAACTTTTTGATGTCAACACTCTAGCACCTTCATTTTTAATCTGATTTTTTACCAAACTTTACCAGATTATTATTATCAATGAAAGCTTGGACGAGTTCAAAAAACAGCCAGATCGGGCCAGTAACACCAAAGTTATTGCCATTGAATTAATGAAAATTGCTATATTTTGTCTTGTCAACACTCTAGCGCCTCCATTTTTCATTTGATCTGTACAAAACTTTTCCAGATTATTATATCAAAGAAAGCTCAGACGAGTTCAAAAAACAGCAAGATCGGAGTTATTGCTCTTGAATTATTGAAAAATGTAACTTTTTGATGTCAACACTCTTGCACCTTCATTTTTGATCCGATATTTACCAAACTTTACCAGGTTATTAATATCAATAAAAGCTCGTATGAGTTCGAAAAACTGCCAGATCGGACTAGTAACACCAAAGTTATTGCCCTTGAATTAACGAAAATTGCTAGATTTTTACTCTAGTGGCTCTATTTTTCATCCGATCTTTACCAAACTTTACCAGATTATTAATATCAATGAAAGCTTGGACGAGTTCGAAAACCAGCCATATCAGACCAGTAACACTGGAGTTATTAGAAGTCAATGGATTAAAACTATTTATTCTTGGGATACGGACCCTTTTGTACCGCTTCGTGCAATAGTACGCCTTCCAGGTCAGTAATCCCTTTGATAAATAATTCTAACCATTAACCTTTAAGGAATTATATAGTTGTAGATTGCCTTTGTATGCCATTTGATACTCATCATTGCTAGATTAATGTAAAACATGGGTTGGCTTACATTGTGAGTGAAAAGTATAATAATTATTATAAATGCAAAAGTCAACAAATACCTTAACAGTTTAGTTTCAGGATTTAAAATTCAGCATCAAATATAAAATGTTACATTTACTCAAGCTTTTAGCATAAACACATTTTATTCTTTTATTTTTACAATGAGTCATGCATTTAATTTGGAAACATTCTTAGATTGAGTCTCATACAGTACCTGAACATATTGAAATTGCTATTAATTGACACACAGTTATCAGATACGTTACCAACTGACATAAAAGACACTTAAGGTTGCACTTTTTATATAAAAAAATATTATATTTAAAAACGGGACATATTATGGTATGGTATGGTATAGTATGGGGTTGTCTGTCCGGACGTCTGTACGTCCGTATATCTGCCAGTAAATAATTGCACATTTCAGATGATAACTTTGAAATCATAACACCCACACTGCCATGACCTTATTGTGTTACCTGCATAGCAAGTGTACAGTGGAACCCCATTCCAGCGATATTTTCACGCTTTTGGTAATGGTACCGGTATTTATTCAGTTGGGAAAATTTGCATTGTTTACCTTAAATTAGGAATTTTTAACTATCAAACAAAAGCAATATTGTATGCTTAAATACTTTGAAAACACATTAACATGTATACATTCTCTTGCAGTATTTCATTACCCTCACCTAAAAGAATATACTTTCTGCTTCTTGTATTTAAAGTTTCATCTAAATATTTAAAAAAATAAATTGGATTGGGAATTTTTTCACTGCAATTGGGAAAAAAACAAAACTTTTTGCCATTTGGAATGGTACCGTTTTTTGGTACCACTTATATAAGGGAAAAAAACCTGCCCTTCTATTATGGAAATACCCATTCTGCGTGATAACTTTAAAATCATAACATCCACTCTCGTGACATTGCCCTTGGTGAGAGGAGAAACCCTGTTGCCATCGGGGTCATTAGGTCAAAGGTGAAGGTGACTATGACCTCATATGGACATACATATGCAGTTTTTTTCCCCCTTATATATGTGGTACCGAAAACGGTACCATTCCCAATGCAAAAAGTATGTTTTTTTCCCAATTGGAGTGAAAAAACTCCCAAACAAAAAAAACATTTTTTTTTTAAATATTTTTTATAAATATTTCGAGTGAAACTTTATTTAAAGAGAAGAAGTGGGGAAATATATTCTTTTAGGTGAGGCAAGAGAATGTATACATGGTAATGTGTTTGCAATGTATTTAAGCATACAATATATTGCTTTTGTTTGATATTAAAAAATTCCCAAATTAAGGCAAAACCCTGTGATTTTTCCAAATTGAATGGGTACCGGTACCATTCCCAAAAGGGGTGAAAGAAATTTCTGATATGTGATAACTCCAGAAGTACAACACTCATGAAATGTTATAGGCACATTGCCCTGGGTAAAAGGAGGAACCCTATAGCTTTATGGGTTAGTAGGTCAAAGATTAAGGTCACGGTAACCGGATCATGAAAATGGGACTTCTGCGCTATAATTTATGTACTATTATACCTCTAATCTTTAAACTCGTTACAAATAGTTTCCATTTGCAGCAACAACTTGTATTTATTTTATTGTTAATAGGTCAACCGTCAAGGTCACTGTGACCTGATCATGAAAAATTATTTTCTTCGTTATTCATGAACTTTTATCCTACAGTCTTCAATCTGTATGCAAAAAGTGCTCCTCACACATGTTAAACAAAGAACCCTATCAGGTTGTTTCTTTTTTCTTTGGCAGAAGGTCAAAGGTCAAGGTCATATTGACCTGACGCCTAGTAAATGCTTTTAACATTCCATAAAAACCTTAGCAAATGGGTGTATACTGTATACCCTGTATTTTTAAAAATTGTCTTCTTTATTTTATCATGTTTGAATATTTTATTGGTGAAAATAATCAACAATTAATATAAATATGTTAAACCAATTTGCTTTAAACTATCCAGATAATTGTTAATAATGATTTACCAATTTGCAAGTGATGTAGACAAACTAATGACATTCTAGATTGCTGAGTGTCCCTTTAAAAAAAACATGTCTGAAATCATTATCCAGTTTTGTCATATTGAACTTGAAACAGGAAAATATTTGCACAGTTTGAAAAGTAAAAAGAAAGTGCAAGCATGTTCCTACCATTATGTGCAAGGGAGGTAACTGTTGAGTGATACCTTATGATGATATTAAGATTGTAGTGTCGCGTCATATAATTTTATCCAACTCTTTAATAAATCATTTTGAATTTATTGTACTCGTTGGATAAAATTTATGTGATGATCAGCAGTCGACACAACCTGTAATCTTTTATTTTTTTCTAATGAGTTTTATTAATTCAGTATCAAACATGCACTCATGTTAGATGTTCCGTATGTATAGTTTACATAGATTTGTTGTAATTTTGAATGCTGATTAAACTGTTATATTGGATCTGCCATTGTCATGTTAAATTTGTATTATGTTATGTTGAAATATATACTGTGTTGAAATAAATACTGTATTCACCCCACCTCCCACTCCCCCTCCCCCCACACTCCCCTCCCACCCCACACCCACCCACCCACTCCCTCCCAACCCACACTCACCCACCCACTCCCCCACCCCTCCTTTTTAAAAAACAACAACTGAAAAATACTAATTAAACATTCTTCAAAATTCAAATACATATTTGATAGTTTGTATTCAGGCCAAAAAAAAAAATGCTCTAAAAAAAATAGGGTCGGTAGATAGGCTTTTTTTTCTTTTTTTTTTTTAGAGCAAGATATTGTGAGATTCTACATGTATTTATCTCATAAACCTCATACAATTTGATGATACAGCTGAAAGTTTCTCTGTGATGTCAGTTTACCTCGATATATTGTTCGGAACAAATATTTTTTATTTTTTTTATTTTTTATTTTTTTATTTTTTTTTCATAATAGTTTTAGGGTTGGCCCCTTAAAAATAGGGTCGATTTTTTTTTCATAATAGTTTTAGGGTTGGCCCCTTAAAAATAGGGTCGGTCGGGCCACCGGAAACACAGGTATATTTTTTTTTGGCCTCATATAAAGTCAATACTTTTTTGATCCATTTTACTTTTTAAAATCTAACCTTATTTTAAAAAAAAATGTTTTAAGAGCATTCCCTTTGCAGTTAGTTAGTATAGTGCTTGAGCACTACTATTAGGGTAAATGCGCTACTTTCTATTACATACATTGAGAAAAACATTTATTTATAATTTCAGGAAATCATCGACCACAAAATACTGAGTGCTCAAAGGATAGAGAACAGTAAGTAGTTATTGTCCATTCATGGCAGAGAACCATAAATATTATATTTTAAAAAAAAAGGATTCCTGAGGAACGGAAAAGTGATTATTCCCGAAGGAAATTTTTCCCACTAGCCAGATGTTTTGGACATTTTTTTTACTTTATTGTCTTTGAATGTTTAGGTATTAAATAATCAACATTCATAACTGCGTGAGTAAGGGATGTCAGACAGCGTGCGAAAAAGATGTAAATTAGTGAGTGACGTTTCATCACCATTTTATACATTTTCCTGATTTGTATCGATGATAAATGTATTCCATCATAAATCCTCAAGAAAATTGTATGTCATAGCATTCAAGAGATTTCGGTTATTTATTATCTAATTTGTTGAACTTCAGTTCACTAATTGGCATTCTTCAGTGTCGATCTTGAAACATGCTTTAAGATTCATGCGCAAGGAATTTCATGATGCGCTGTGAAAACTAGCTCAGATAAGGTATTATAAGTTGGTAACTTTTAATTCGACACGTCAGTTTTGGGGTTTGGCCTGGCTGGTTAAAGCCTTTCATATACATAGATCCGTACAAATCGATAAACTCCGCCCACCATTGTCCAAGCTCAATTTTGGCCACAAACATTACCATGTGTTCTATTGTATAAAATGTTTGTTTGTGGGACAGTATGTGCTTTATGTAACGGGTTAAATACCTCATGTGATTTTAATTGGTCAACTGGCATGGTCAGATATATGTTTGACTGACAGAGCGGATCTATGTTTTGTGTTGTATTGAGTGTGGATTCTTTATATGTACCTCATGTTCAGCAGGTTTAGAAACGGTATACATAAATTCACTGTGGTTGGTGGGATAGCTACTTTAACCTTGCCTTTTACAAGTGATTATGGATAATAACTTTCAAGGAATTAGGTGTACAACAATGAACCATTCTTCGTTTTCTAAGCCTCGCCTAATAAACTTGATAGTAAAAGGCACTGACATAATAGTCTATTTATCATGTAGATTATCAATATTTTCTGTATGAATTACTATTATTACCTATTTCTCAGAATGGTACGCTTACCGAGGACGTCGCAATGTTTTTTTGTTTTTTTTGTTTCATGACTTCAGGCAATGTTACGTGCATGACGTCAGATAACGTTACGTACAATAAATGCCGAGGGATTCCGCATTGATTTGCTTTATTGGTCAGTGCATAATTAAAGCAAAATTTAATAGGTCACCCCTTTATTAGGCAGAAAAGTACATATCTGCATGATAAAGGCCCATAACTGCAAAACTCATGCTATTGAATTTCTTAATGTGACTGACAGCATTTAAGATGGTCATCCGTATCCTATGGACACGTTTCTAGTTAAATTGAAAATTCTCATAATATTTAGATTCCTTACTCACTTGTATATTGCAGCTATACTTGGTACCGTGGATTATGTTTTGTCAGATACGACCTTGGTGTTCAGGACACATCCCAGCGAGAAGGATCGACTTGTCTTTCAGATGGTATGTCATCTTTACTTTGGTCTTTTATACACGTACAATGAAGCATGGCTGACTGCTAGTGACTTGTTTGTCTGTTGATAAGTGGCTGGCATGGCCCAATGGATAACATGCTGGACTTGAAATCCAGAAGATTCGAGTTCAGTGTGTACTTGGTCAAGACATTTCCTTTAGCTCCGTCCGTCGGATGGGGACGTAAAATGGGTGGTCCAGTGTATCGGAGTCAATCCTCCAAGCATGTTAAAGAACCATAAGTCAACCAAAGTAACCCAGGGGCGCCAGTGAGGCTTGAATCCATGAACAACCGATTCTGAGATGGAAGAGAGAAATATTAAAATGACATCCTCTGGAACCACTCCATAGATTTGCATCAAACATGGCCTAATGTCCCTTTCAGATATGTGTGGGGAAAATATCATTAAATAGCATCTTGTCAAATGACACACTTTGTAATAATATTCTATGTCCATGTCCCTAGGGTTGACCTCCATCAAGGACGTGCTTTTGGGCGGTCTCGATAGCTCATTGGATAAAACCTTGGCTTTAGAGCTTAGTCTAATAACAGACCTGCCCGGTGTGGGTTCGATACCTGGTGGAGGCATTTCCTGATGGAAATTGTCAACCTTCATCTCATCTCCCTCTGAGGTTGCTGTCTCAATATAACCTAATATGATGTTTTAAAGGGACAATCTCTGTAACTTTTAGCTTTTAAAACACAAAATCATGGCATTGATCAACATTCCACATCTGCCATTATTGAATATTTACTAAATAGAAACAAGATGTTTTGGCATATTTCAATAGCGGAACAAAAAAAAAGTACCACTTCGGATGTTTAAACTCCAAGACAACACTAAGATTACACTCGTGGGTAATAATAGACGAGCGTTTTACTATTAAATAATTGAATTAAGCTAGATGGATGATGTAACACAATAAAACCTAATGCACAAATGGATAGCGAGCAAAGAAATATAAATAGTGCAGTCCCAGCAATGTTTACAAACAATAAATACAAGTTTTTCTCTTTCAAATTCAAGATTTTATCACTACATACTTATTAAGG
Source organism: Cyrtodaria siliqua (assembly GCA_037043455.1). Classification (NCBI taxonomy): domain Eukaryota; kingdom Metazoa; phylum Mollusca; class Bivalvia; order Adapedonta; family Hiatellidae; genus Cyrtodaria; species Cyrtodaria siliqua. The sequence goes on along the minus strand of JAWPHD010002660.1, from coordinate 34,759 downwards.
TCTATGCTCATACATTTAATTTGTGATTTTGATCATCTTCAGATAGTCAAGCTGACTCACACAGCGACGCAAACTATACATGGACTTAATGGGAAATATAAATATGACACCACTAAACCTAAAATTATTTTAATATATTGTAATAATGCTTGACCACACAATTCCTTGAGTGGAGGCATTTCAGATTTGTGTTTTCCGTTTCCCGTCATTCAAGATGGCCTCCGTTACAGATTAATGACCTTTCAGTTCAAACTTTTTCCAAAACACTCAATTTCAATGTTATAAAAAAACAAAAAACATATCCGTCCAATATCAAGTTGACCACTACATGCGTTGCTTTTTTTATATAAAGTGATATACAATTGCTTTTTGAATATAAATAAAAATTGCCAAAACGTCCCTTGTATGATTCTCTTTCTTGTTTTCTGTTGCCTCCCATTGTCGGCGATAACCGTCCTTACTAAAAATAAACATACCAAAAAGACGTTTTAAATGACATCTCTGAAACTGGTTATTTATTTGCAGTTAATAGATAAATCTCAATCAAGTTTGTGTTTTTTATCTTCATGAAATATACAATTTTACCACCATGGCAACACCATTATTACATAGAGTTATATAGGGAAACACAACTTGCTGTAAACATTGCTAACGCAAAGTAGCATGTGAATTCCTTAGGGTTAGGGTTCTACATATGTATTACATAAAACAGTAATGCACATGTCATACATATGTATGCATCGTGTCTGCTCTGTAACCTTGGAGTAGATTAAGATACAATCGAGCATGCTCAAGAGCCCACCTCTATGAAGAGACCATCTGCCTTAAGCGACCACAGTTTCTGATTCCAGGTTTAAATGCATCTGTATTAAGAGACACCCTCTAATACTGGTTTGACTAATTTAATTGCACATTGTACAATTATGTATCTCAATATCACAGGCAGGTCAGAATTTGTGGTCAAAGGTCATTCTTAGTGGATACAAACAAATTTCAAAGCTGGAAGTTGAAACTTCTTACCTAATAGGGATTCATCATTTACATTTGTCCGGCCATCTGCCAGTTCATCAGCTACCAATTTCTCGTTCCTTACTATAACTTGGAGACCATAACACCAACCCTCATGGAACATTATAGACCTGTACAATGCCCATGGTAAGATGAGAAACCGTATTGTTTTTAGGGTCAGTGAGTCAAAGTTCAAGGTCAACATGACCACATATGAACACGATAACTTAGAAAGCATAACACTCACCTTCATGACATGGTGAGAGGAGGAACCCTATGGCTTTTGGGGTCAGTAGGTCAGAGATCAGTGACAACAGGTCATGGACATGTGCATTTCGCGAGATAAATACGAAAGTATTAGACCCACACTCATAAGATGAAATAATAACACCCGCCTTCATGGCATTTTTAAGGTACCCTGCCCTTGGTGAGAGGAGGAATCCTAATACTTTGGGGGTCAGTAGGTCAAAGGTAACCTCATGACCTCATTCCAACATACACATTCAGTGTGATAACTCCAGAAGTAATTCAAAACACCCATAAAATTATCTAAGTTCAAGATGTGGTTTTTGTAGTCTGTCTCTCAGACTTTAGAAGTCTATTTTTGATATCCTCATGCCAGTCCTACGGATGACGGAAGGTATACAGTACTGGTTCTACCCAGGAATAAGTAAGTGGTCTGCCTACACCACATTGACCCGTCGTATAGTTATAGCCTAAAATGTGCTGAAAACTGACATTAAATACCAAACAAGCAAAGACAGTCAGGCCTGTCACAGCTTTGCTATATCATGGACATTTTTGAAATATTGAGTTGCAATAATGTTGATGAAATTAAAAACCTATTAAAAACACTTTACTGTTAAACCACGAATGCATTGTCTAGACGTTCTGCCTTAATACATTGCATAATAATTAAATTAAATGTCTGTTTCTTGGTATAATTCTCTGATTGTCATGCACAATAAATTGTTTTGCTTCAAGTTGGATTGTCTTGCATTACAGTGAATTGTTTTGTCTTAATACCAATAGACTTTTCGATTAGGTCAAATAAAATGATATATGTGGTTCCTGTTCCCCCAAAAGTCCACATTTTTAAGGGCCAACCCTAAACAATTTATGCCAAAATAATAAAATTAAAATTATGTTTTCCATCTGCTCTGTACCTAATGAAAAGGGACATAAAAACATTCGCATTGGATAAGGCCAAATAAAATGACACCTGTGGTTCCGTTTTCCCGACCGTCCCCATTTTAAAGGGCCAGCCCTAAGCATTTTTGGCAAAAAAATAAATAAAATAATTTATGTTTCCTATCTGTTTTGTACCTGATATCAATACATATATTATTATGTTGGTTTATTACACTTTAAAAGGTTGAGTAAAAAAACAAGAAAGACAAAACATATTAAAAATAAAATATTTTCCCTACATACCTACCTACCCCTAAATTGTTTTAGCATGAAATAGGAACCACACATACAATTTGATTTGGCCTTACTGCCTTACTGCGAATCGGATACTCGTTATGTGTTTCTAATGATGAAACGAACTTACAGAGACGGTTTGTTTCCAGTCAAACTATTGGTTTAATTTCACTTTGATTAGCACTTATCTTAAAATGCTCCATCAAAGCAAATTTGTTGGAGACGGTTATTATCTCTGGCTGGACTGGAATAAGTGCACATTTTTATGTGGCTTTTAAGATGTTAGATCATGCACAATTAAAGAAATTAAAGGGTCACGTAAGTGCGATGACATTCAAGGTTTAGAGAAAGCTCTACTGTAGGGAATACATGCATGCAGTTAACCAAAACGAATGTGTGGTTGTTGTTTTTGTCGAAAAAGTGGTAATTATTGACAAGTGGGTTTACATATATGGAGCGAAGTAAATTCGCGGAAAATGCATGTCAATTCCATAGAAGAGGCACAAAGCCATGTGATAAAGTGACATAGATATGATCATTAAAGTTCTCCGGCCATGTTTTGCCTCATTAATGTTTATGTTTATTTAAATCGAAATCAATACACAACAATAGATATTTACAATTCACACATTGCAATATCTGAAAAGCGAGAAAAAGATTTTATTTGATGACGTACGTGTAAAACAACCTTTTGTGAACACATTTTATAGCGTTTTCTAAACAATGACAGAATGAGAAATTCTTGTCAATGTCAAATATCAAATTTGTTCGAAGCAATACATTTAATATATGGGAGGTAATTTTTTATTCTTTTCTTAGAAAATAATAAAATAACACAATTTTTAGCTCTACTGATCAAAGATCAACAGAGCTTATGCCGTGGTGCGGTGTCTGTCGTCCGTCTGTCGGTAAACTTTTTTTGTAGCGACCACTCCTCTGGAACTACTGGATGGATATTCATGAAACTTTACAGAAATGTTGCCAATGAAGTCTAGTTGATACTAGCACAAATTCATGTTGATGTGAACTAAAAATAGATTTTTAAAAAAAACATATTTGTAGCGACTACTTCTTGAAAACTATAAGTGATATTGATATGGGACTTTTTCTAAAATGATCAGCATGAAATGATGTCGATCCTTGTAGAAAATCGTTTTGATTCGACATTAAGCATGGCTTCCAGCGGCCATCTTTGTTTACATAGAGTTATATAGTAAAAATTTGTAGCGACTACTCTGCTGAAAGTACTGGACGGATTTTCATGAAACTTCACAGGAATGTTGCTCTTGATGTCTGGTTGGTCCTAGCAAAATTTCAGGTCAGCCGAAAATTCAAGATGGCTGCCATGGCTAAAAATAGATTTTTAAAAAACAAGATTGTAGTGACTTCTTCTTGAAAACTATAAGTGATATTGATATGGGACTTTTTCTAAAATGATCAGCATGACATGATGTTGGTCCTTGTCGAAAATCGTTTTGATTCAACATTAAACATGGCTGCCAGTGGCCATCTTTGTTTACATAGAGTTATATAGTAAAAACTTGTAGTGACTACTCCTCTGGATTGGATTATCATGGAATTTCACAGGAATGTTGCTCTTGATGGCTAGTTGATCCTAGCAAAATTTCAGGTCGGCCAGAAATTCAAGATGGCTGCCATGGCTAAAAATAGATTTTTAAAAAACAAATTTGTAGCGACTACTTCTTGAAAACTATAAGTGATATTAATATGGGACTTTTTCTAAAATGATCAGCATGACATGATGTTGGTCCTTGTCGAAAATCATTTGGTTCGACATTAAACATTGCTGCCAGCGGCCATCTTTGTTTACATAGTGTTATATAGTAAAAACTTGTAGCGACTACTTCTCTGAAACTACTTGACAGATTTTCATGAAACATCACAGGAATGTTGCTCTTGGTGTCTAGTTGAACCTAGCAAAATTTCAGGTCGGCCGGAAATTCAAGATGGCTCAAAATAGGGTTTTAAAAGATTGTTGGTAGCGACTACTTTTTGAAATTGTAAGTGATGGTGATATGGGACTTTTTCTAAAATGATCAGCATGACATGATATTGGTCCTTGTCGAAAATCATTTTGATTTGACATTAAACATGGCTGCCAGCTGATATTAGCCATCTTTGTTTACATAGTTATATAGTAAATACTTGTAGCGACTACTCCTCTGAAACTACTTGAAGGATTTTCATGAAACTTAAAAGAAATGTTGCTCTTGGTGTGTAGTTGATCCTAACAAAATTTCAGTTCGGCCGGAAATTCAAGATGGCCACCATGGCTAAAAATAGATTCTTAAAAAACAAATTTGTAGTGACTACTTCTTGAAACTATAAGTCATGTTGATATGGGACTTTTTCTAAAATGATCAACATGACATGATGTTGGTCCATGTTGAAAATTATTTTGATTCAACATTAAACATGATTGCCAGCGGCCATCTTTGTTTACATAGAGTTATATATAAAAACTTGTAACAACAACTCTGAAACTACTGGACAGATGTTCTTGAAACTTCACAGGAATGCTGATCTACATTCCAAAACCTGCCAGTAGAGCTTCAAGGTCATTGACCTCTTGTTTGAAATTAACATCCTTACCTAGCATTTCTAATTGCTTCAAACAATTATATCAATGTTCATATGTTTAATCTATGTCCCTTAAAAGTCCTGTTAATTTGTTTTTGCTCGGTATATAACACTATTAAAATGGATAACAGGTAAAACAACAACAGATGCATTTGATCATTTTATTATGCAATAAAGATGCATTTAAAATATCTTCACTTGCATGATTCTACAAAACTTACCTATGTTATGAATATTTAGAAGAGCAAAATTTAAAGGGACACACGGCAATCTTGATGTTTTAAAAACTCGCCGCGTCCCATTAGTTTTTCTCTTTACTTGCATTTGTTCAATCATTAATAGTAATTGTTAGAATAGTTCAAAGCAATTATTTTTTACATATTACTAACTTTTTATAATAGTGCATCAATATGTTTAAAAATTTGGTGAAGTAGTGAAGAAAATTGAAATTTCAATTTTTTATTTAATCATATGCAAGCAGTCTTAAAGTCAAAATGATGCAGGATAACTAAACTGAGGAGCAAATTTTAATGTTTGAATAAAACTAAAGATTGCCATGTGTCTCTTTAATGCATATACAGGTTCATATGAAATTTTATTTATTTTTCAAGCATAATCCTGTGCGAAATAACTACTAAAAGCAAGCTAGCTATCAAACACAAAGAATGGAAAATATCTCAGGACAGTTTAATGTACTCATAACATGTTATATTTAAAGCATACCATATAATCCCTAATAAGTGCCCCTCCCCTAATAAATACCCCACCCTTTTTTTTTAGAAATAATTTTTTGAAACTTACCAAAAGTCAATATGTTTCATTCACAATGGAACAATCAAAGTCACTAGAAAACTTAAAATCCGATGCATTAATTGATTGATTGAAATGCAGACTTTGGTTTTCTTGATAAAGAAAATCATTAAAAAGTCATTAAATAATGTCTCATTTAAAAGTTAAATGTAATGTATTTTTGGTCTCAAATAAATGCTCTCTTTTTCAAAAATGTCACGCCCTCGGGGGCGTTTATTAGGGATTATATAGTAATTCCATTTTAATCAGCGGGTGAAAGAAAATTAGCTTTTGGACACAAAGAATTGAACAATATTTCAGGACAGTTTCATGTAGACATAACATTATATTTATTCTTAAAGCATAATTCTGTGTGAAATCTGTGCTGAAAGCAAGCCAGCTATCAAACACAAATTATCAGATAGTATCTTGGGACAGTTTCATATGCACACAACATTTTGTTTATGTCTATGTTTATGTTTATTATGTTGTGGCGTTATCCATCCGTCCATCCGTCCATCAGCATGTCTGTTTACTTTTACCTGACAACTGATTGTGGCTAAAACTTTCAAAGTATAAGGTCTACAACAATGAAATGTTGCACACGTCTTCAGCATGATCCAATGAATATGTCCGATAAAGGCCCATAACTCTCTGAGTCACATTTTTTCAATTATTACCCTTTGAAAAGGTTTAACCTGGAACTTAATCTTTCCAACAACGGGCGTATGCTCTTATTACCCTTCGTTAAATAAATGCTAAAAAGCAAGCTCGATATCAAACACAAAGAATAAAATAATATTTGGGGACAATTTCATTTACACATAACATGTTATTTTTAAAGCATAATTCCGTGTGAAATCTGTGCTGGAAGCAAGCTAGCTGTTGTGCACAAAGAAACGAAAATATCTGAGGATAGTTAGTTTAAACTTATTTATTATCACGTCGATTGTTACAATGAAAGTTCCCTGAACATATTTTAATTACTCTATATGTTTTCCTGGGTAGAACCAGTAATAAGCAAATGCAGATTGTAGTGTCTTGGTCAGGGACACACACACACATTATGGTCATGGCGGTGATGAACCCTCGACTTCACGATCATGGGTCAAACGCTCTACCCTTAGACCACAGCACTCCATACAAAAAAATCAAACACTATCTCAGGACAGTTCATGTACAAATACCTGTTTATTTTTAAAATGTAATTCTGTGTGAAATCAAAGCTGAAAGCAAGCTAGCTTGTGAACTCAAAGAAGCAAACAGTATCTCAGAACTTCTGTGTGAAATCAAGCAAGCTGTTGAACTCAAAGAATCGAACATTATCTCAGGACAGTTTCATGTAGACATAACATTTTATTTATTTTTTATAACATCATCTTCTGTGAAATCAATGATGAAAATGCCAATTGCAAAAAGTCCCCCCAGGTTATCAATTGTTATTAGACTGCTGCACTGTATATGTATTTATTGTATACTTTCATATTGTCCCGTTTAGTTTGCATTGAGCTAAGTGTGCAATATTCTACGATATTGCACACATTGATATTGCACTGGAACTTTTTCTCGTGCTTGCTAAGAGCCGCGAAATAGAAATAAGGAACTACTTTCAAATAAAATAACGGAATCCTTCCTATAGCGTCAACAAAAAAATATGTGTTGTTTTCCAACCTTTTATGGCAGAAATTGTTAAAATAATTGAAATGGTCACTCACCCAATGTTTTTAACGTTATCGAATGGTAAACGAACTTTAGAAAATCGCTTGATGTTTTTTATGACGTCATCCGACGTCGACGTCGTTTTCGCGCAAAATAATCATCCACACAAAATGAAACTGAATGACAAGATAGGAATTTCATCAAAAGCTATAAAAATAACACAAATACAATGAAAAGTAATAGTCATACAATTAACATTGATCGAAAACAATATGAAAGTATACAATAAAAAGGTTATTGAATTTGTATGGCTAAATATTACTTGGAACTCGTTGTTTTGGCGCAGGACGACTCTCTCGTCGTCCTTTGCCAAAACAACTCGTTCCAAGTAATATTTAGCCATACAAATTTAATAACTTATAATATGGTTATGTGTAAACTATTTAAGCATACTTTGGGGTGTAGAGAATCATTGGTAGTAAAGAATCATCTCCTGTTTAAATTCAATTTTCTCAGCTCATATATTTTAGATTATTTTAAAACTTTCCAGGCTTGAAGATATATCATATAAGCATACATTTATTCAATGGTGAAATTATTTGGGACATTTTTCCATGCAAAATATATCACTACATGCAACACCTCTCAGAAAAAATGATTCTATACTACCTGAATGAAGTGTGTTTTTGAAAAGAAACATTCATACTGTCACAATAAACTCAGAAATAAATATTGGCTGTTTTAACAAATGTCAGGAACAAAAGTCAAAATGCAATCATCAATTAAGGTAACTTGTTGAAGCTTGGCACTTTTAAGGATAAAATGAAATTACGTAAATATTGGTGCAAAAACGGCTATTAAAAAATCACAGTTTTAGAACAGTAATTTTCGAAATTTTGCTATCATACAACTAAAAGGGTAAATCTAAATCAGAAATTAAATAAACATTTTCCTTTCATTTTAAAATTAGACGTTTAAGTGATTCTATACCCGCCAAAGCACTGTACCATTCCCAAAAAGATGAAAAAGTCGTTGTTTAAAGCTTAACCGTGTATGAATTGAATTGAATGTTGTTTAACGGCTCATCAACACAGTACAGGTTATTTAGAGCCGCCCCAGAGAGAGGGGAAGGATACATAGGAATCCGGGAACCTGCCCTACTCTTATTATCGAATAGATTCCTATGGTTCTTTAACGTGCTCGGAGGATAGACCGATACACGGGACCGCCCGGTTTACGTCCCCATCCGACGGACGAGGCTAAGGAAAAGTGTCTTGCCCAAGAACACACCGACGGAACTCAGTGGCACCACGGAGGATTGAACCCGGGGCCTCCGGTTACAAATCCGCCGCGCTACCGACTGCGCCACGCCAGCCCTCTTAAACCGTGTATGAAAGCAATGCTCAAAGCAAGCTAAATATAGACATATTATCCAAACAAATTCTCGGGACAGTCTTTTATAATGGTAAAGAAATGATTCTGCTTATTAGCGATTTCCTGTTATAATAAACTATCGTTGAAATGACATATTTCGAGAGGTCAGCATGAGGCTATTGTCTCTTGTTCTTTATTATGCCCCTGCCAAAACAGTTCTGTCTTTGCCTTATGCGTTAGTTCGTCCGTCCGTCCGTCCTTCTGTCCATCCGTCATTTTTGCTCATATTCTCAAAATGCTGTCACAAATTATATTTTGTTAGTTGATTACTAAGGTCATACAAAAACATTCTTGAAAGTTTTGCATTTAGCGGTGACATTTAAGCCGGATATCCGACATTACTAGTTTACAATAGTTTGCGTTCATCTCTCATTTCGTATTTTAATCAAACTCGCTTCATGAGGCCTTCTTGTATCGTCTTGTACCCTTCACCTCATTTCCTTCTGTGTCTATGGTTTTGTATGTCTGAAAAAAGATAAAGTCATAGGAAATAGTGGATACCAAGAAACACGAGAAAGCTGCAGACAAGGGATGTCATATATGGCTATGAGATATAGGAAAATCAGAGTAGCCCTAAATGCTATAATGTACGTCTATGGGAAAATCAACATCTTGGGATGGTAGCGGTGGTTTATGTGTGTCGAGTTTGGGGACCGATTACAAATAATTTTCTTACAGTATACGTATAGAACATATTTATATTAGAGCTGGAACCAATAAAGAACATATTTTTATCATGCAACTAATGTTTCTACTATACAAATACAGCTACTGTCTACTAACCTAATATTTTCCGCCCAACTGCTGTATTATGCTAGTGGCTACAGGCGCTATTATGCAATGACTTAAAAAGTCAGGAATCAGCCATTTAAACTATAAATTTACACAATATGTTTTATGCTTATCAATGTAGGAATGCAATACATTATCAAACGATAGTATTTTGCATTTATTAACGATATAAAATATACTTAAATGCCAAAAAATATTTTGTCGAAGTTACTTCCCCTGACAAATATCCTCCATTTGTATTTGTCAGGCAGCAGACGTAAACTGTACATTTCCGTTGTTTTTCAGGTAAATTATGTTATTTAAAACAGTTGCATGATAAAACAATTACATGGTTAGTAACTTAGAATTTCAGTTGTATTTTGGCTCGAGTCGAAAAGTGATAAATACTCGCCAGAGGCTAGCATATATCACTTTTCTTACACTCGCCAAAATACAGCTGAAATTCTAAGTTACTAACCATGTAAATCTTATATATTATAGCTGTACTCCAACAGAACATATTTTAGCTGGTGCCTGTATGGAACACATTGACGGTGATGTGACAGTGATGTGTTACCTGAACAAGGTCCCCTCCTTTATCCACATGGAGTTCAATAGTGTGTGCTGCTGTATGACTCTGAATGGGGTTGATGTTTTGTATCATTTTGCCATCCTTCCATTGCACTGTTATCTGCAGATACAATATGCTTAGATTGTGACTTCACTTTAATGGACATGCCATATCTGCAGGTTCGCAAAATGTGATCCTTGAAATGTGTCATATAATGTCATATCCAAAAGCATGCCGTCATGTGATACTTTTTTTTTTTTAAATATCTGTGAGATTCTATAAAAATAAGATATTAGTGAGGTTTTATCTAATGTTTTCATAAATTGAAACTTTTTAAAGCAGTTGATTTTTAAATAAAATAGGAAAATGTCATTTAAGAGCATTTTAAGTTTGTTTTCTTTACACAGTTTTTTCAGTGAGATTTCTAAAACTTTCCTCAACCTGGTTGAGGAACGATTTTTTTCACCACCATATTTTCTTTTCACAATTTATTTCAGTGAGATTTCCAAATCTTACAGGTTTTCTACTTCTGAAGAGATGAAAATCTGTAAAGTTTTGGTGTCACACAGTGAGAGAGGCGAAGCACAAGAGGGGTATAAAAATAAAACAATGTAAATAAGTAAATACGTTTAAAATGTCTCTCTTTGAAAGAAATGCAACAATAACTATGTGTACACACTATTACACCTTACTTGGTCTGAGTATTAACTTTCATACCCCATCCAACCCTTTCTCCAAGAAACGAAAACAGGGTTGGCTGGGGTATGAAATAAAACCTTAATTTCGGCTTTAAAAGTTAAAAGTTTGCATATTGTAAAATTAAAACATTTAATAGGTAATTTTTAAACAGGTTATAACATTTTTTCAGTAAAGAATGTTTTTAAACATGTTATATTGTCGAAATATTTGTTATAAAATCCTGCCAATATAAGCTTAACCCTAACGGAATAAAGGCGGGACCACGTATTGAACAAACAGTATGTAGTGCAGAAAAGGCTTGTTCGGAAATAATATACAGCTTCCTGTTTCAAGTTCAAGTACCATTGGTCGTATAAACCTTTCTTTTGATCATGTGTCATTTTTATGGCGATTATAAACTTCCCGTTTATTACTGTCATGTTTTTTTATCGGACTAATGCTTTACAATTGATACATGTATTTCGTTTATTTGCTTGTACTTGGAAATGCTTATATATCAATGTTTGGTGATGTGCACAATGCATTTCAACACCAGAAAACATCGATAAGTTATGCTCGAGGACTTAGAAACACCTCATGTAAATAGTTCCATGTAATTGTTACATGCAACTTTTAAACTAACTATATTGCCTACTCAAAACCGTTTTTCGAATGAGATGAAGGTGAAATGATTTAGGTATACTCACAACTGATTTTGAAATATGATAATTAATTACTGTATAACCGTTGTTTATTTTAAGTGAGGCGTTTTCAAAGTCCTCGAGCAACAGCACGTGTTTTTAACAAGCTGGCGAGTATATGGTTTCATTATCTTTCATTTAATTTGTATTTAAATCATTTTACGGAATGGACCTATGTCCCCGACACTCCGTGTGAGTAATGGTTTAGTCAGAGTTCTAATATTTTATCTTTAACATAAGGTTATAGTACCTTACCAAATGTGTTCAAATGGTGACCCTGGGGTAATGAAATGGGAGGGGTACCACAGGGACTAAGGATTTCAGGTAGAGGTTTTTGGAAAATTATTTAAAAATCTTCTTCTGTGAGAGAACAAAGCCAGTGTTCTAATGTAGAAACAGTATTTTAAATGGTAAAACGGTACCCTATCCATTCACGATCTCAAGTCAGACGATTTTTAAGTTGTTAGTTTGACACTTGTGTTCTTGTGAGCATAGCGATGAAAGAGATTATTTGATGTAATTTGGTGGTATGTGACACATGACAATATAGCAGCTCACTTGACATTCAGTTTATTATTTGTGAACATATTTTAATGCATTCAAGATATTGAATGATAGAGGAAAAAAGATAGAGGATTAAATTCAGTGGTGACAGAAAAATTCAACTGGTTCCCTGTTGCGAGTGTGTCGCTTTATAGTAAAAGCATTCCATAAAAATTCAGTGCATTCTGCAATATTACATAGAAATTATTGAGTACATGTATATCCAAATTTCCGTTTCAAAACATTTCACCGTTCACTGGAAAACGGATCCCATACCAGAACTGATACAATCTTGAAACATAAAATGATGGTAAAAGTAAAACTGTTTGAGTTTTCCTTATTTTATAATCATTTAAAAAAATCGTCTTCAAAAATGTGCACATGGCTTCCCTGATGCTCTGTAATAATTTACAAACCGTTATCTTGCAGAAATGCATTCGGAGACATAATAAAGTGATAACAAATAAGTTACCGTAAAATCTCTGTTTAAAACCTCCTGTGGTTTACATTTTGCAAAAGGTGGTGTTCATTTGAGGTTAAAAATACAGGAAATTAATGGAGAAATACTAAGTTGAATACTGTGTAAAAATAGGTGTTTTATGTTGGCTATATCATGTCTCCAGATTTCGGTATGTCATATTTTATATTTCCCTTTTTGACTGCCAAATTGACTGGGTTGGCGTTAATTAGAGGCGGGCGTTTAATAGGGATTATACAGTATATCTGTTTAAAAGAAAAAAGTGGCAAAATAAAAATTTATTTAAGAAATGAAAATGCCAAGTCAAGACCTTGTTAATTTTTTTTTATCAGACTCCGCCAAAAAGCGGAATCTCTCAACTGAGCCTTACGAACCTTGTGAGATTTACAAACCTGTAATAAATGCCCTTCTGTTTGAAATTTGAACTCCTCATCGAGTTTAAAATCTATGTCTGCCTTAATGTCCGGTTGTGGTCCAGGGTTGGGGGTGTTACAGGTATGTACGTTGTCGCCGTCGACTGAGAATGTCAGCGTAGGCGTACTGGTCAGCATATATTGCTTTTCTTCAGACATTGCTCCTGCGTTTATAAGAAAATATTTATGATTGATGGAGTTACTAAGGGGTAGTAAGGACCGACCTGGATGAGACTTCAAACCGAGGTCCCCACGGGGCCCACATACAGTCATACGCACCATCAAATGCCTTGATTCTCCAGGAAAGGAGCGGAGCAGTGAAATAACAGGCATTTAAATGCAAAATTTAGGCCTTTTCTCTTAAAGTACAGTATTGTGAGACCACATAAGGAAAATACAAAATTTGTCTCAACACAGATGGTCTCTTAATACAGGTTCATTTTAAATTAAAATCTTGAAGAATTTATCAATCATCAGAATTAGCACATACCGTAGATTTATATCTGACTTAGAACCTGATTGCATATAATTAAATAAAATTTGACATTTTCAGTTGTTCGTTGTTATTTTTCTAAATGTTTTAAAATAATATTGGTTCAATTTAATCTACAATGATTAATGTAAAAAAACAACAGCATTGAACTACTCAAATAATTATAAATATATTCAGATTAGTAGAAAAACTAAAGGAACGCAAGATTGTCATGTGTCCCTGTAAAACAGTATGATTGGGAACTGATTTTTTTTCTCTTAATAGAGGTGGTCTCTTAATGGAGGTGGTCTCTTAATAGAGGTGGTCTCTTAATGGAGGTGGTCTCTTAATAGAGGTGGTCTCTTAATGGAGGTGGTCTCTTAATAGAGGCGGTCTCTTAATGGAGGTGGTCTCTTAATAGAGGTGGTCTCTTAATAGAGGTGGTCTCTTAATGGAGGTGGTCTCTTAATAGAGATGGTCTCTTAATAGAGGTGGCCTCTTAATGGAAGTGGTCTCTTAATGGAGGTGGTCTCTTAATGGAGGTGGTCTCTTAATAGAGGTGGTCTCTTAATGGAGGTTGTCTCTTAATGGAAGTTGTCTCTTAATGGAGGTGATCTCTTAATGGAGGTGGTCTCTTAATAGAGGTGGTCTCTTAATGGAAGTTGATATCTTAATAGAGGCAGTCTCTTAATGGAGTTGGTCTCTTATGGAGGTGGTCTCTTAATGGAGATGGTCTCTTATGGAGGTGGTCTCTTAATGGAGATGGTCTCTTATGGAGGTAGTCTCTTAATGAAGGTGGTCTCTTAATGGAGATGGTCTCTTAATGGAGTTGGTCTCTTATGGAGGTGGTCTCTTAATGGAGTTGGGCTGTTATGGAGGTGGTCTCTTAATGGAGATGGTCTCTTAATGGAGGTGGTCTCCAGGGATCAGATTTAATATTTTTAGACACTTCTAAAAAAAGCAAGTGCCAAGATTTTTCTCCTTGCTGTTTTAATCAAGAATACTTGCATTAATTAATAATTTAGAGCCTTCCATTCATTGTAGCAGGAATGCTATACATGTAAATGATGACATTTTAACACTCAGCTAGATTCAACAAGGCAGGTAATAATGCATCATTATACTTACTATGCACCTATTTTACTAAGTTTGATGAATATGTTTAGTGAGTAATTAGTGGGTTTCTTTTATTACTTGTACAATTTAGCAAGTGCTAATATTTTCTACTAGCAATCTGCAAATATCTACTTGAATTGAATTGAATGTTGTTTAACGGCTCATCAACACCGTATAGGTTATTTAGAGCCGCCCCAGAGAGAGGGGAAGGATACATAGGAATTCGGGAACCGCCCTGCTGGCGACTGTGCCACACCAGCCCTCAAATATGTACTTGCATTTAGCAAGTAAATAAATGTTAAATTTGAACCCTGTTCTCTTTTGGAGTGGTCTCTTATTAGAGGTGGTCTCTTAATAGAGGTGGTCTCTTATTAGAGGTGGTCTCTTAATGGAGGTGGTCTCTTAATGGAGGCGGTCTCTTAATGGAGGTGGTCTCTTAATGGACTAATTTTAAATATGATTACAAAACAAGCTACACAGCTTGTACAAATCACTCTGGAGACAGGAGAACCCGGGAAAATGTCCGAGCGGGCGACCACTACCGTCTCACAATGGCAAGGTGGAGAATCCGACGGGGTTGCATTGGTGAGAAGCGACTGCGCTACCGACTACGCTACCGTATGTTGCAGAAAACATTTTATTGAGCTAAAAGACTAGATGATTACAGAATAACTGTAACTTACGTACCAACAGCGTCAAAGAATGGCGGTAGATGGTCATCCTGGGTATGGATCCAGTCTCCCGTAAACTGTTCTTTTATTTCCTCTGTCATAATGTAATGGTTCTAAGCAGGTCATAAACACAGTCCAGTGTTGGCTCAACTTCCTTCCTATGCCAGACAAGTTTTAAATTTTGAATTTAGCACCAATTCACCTTTATCGAAAGTCCAATGCTAAATTTGAACAGAAGAAATGTCATATTAGGGGTGAAGGTGAAACTGTTGTAGCTATATATAAATAAAAGAAAACGATACAATCGTTTCTCGTAACGTTTTCTTGAAGTTTAAACGTGTACGAAGACTCCATTGATTTGTACCCTTTATGTGTATCAATATTATATTCAATGAAATTGGATAGTTCATTTTAAAATGGATAGTTGTTATATATATATATATATATATGTTTGTACACTCAGTACATTTAAAAACACAACACACTGGTATTTTTTGAATTTCTAAAGTGGAATGGAAGTCCTCGTGCAAAATGTATTTTAACTGAAAGAATAAGAGCAAATATTATGCAACTGTTTATCACCATATGTTAAGCTTTGTGTGTACTAACAAAAATACAATCTTGATTTGAACAAAAAAACAGTGGACTAAAAAGTAATCAAATATTAAAAATGTTGCCTTTTTAAATGTACTGAATGTGTATTATACCTGTGATAAAAACCCATACAATATATTTTAAATCCATAATATACCACTTTACATGTTTACTTATTTGTTATTGTTTTACAACATTCCTTCACATGATTAATACCATTATGTCCTTTATTCCATAATTATGTGTTATTATAATGATAAAGCTCATTACCATGTATGTATACATATATTTCATAAGGTAATTGGTTTCACTTGTGAAAATAACTTTACACAAAATGTCGGAACTTGTATCTGTACAAGTAAGACGTTCCTTACATGGGTGTAAGGGTCGATTATTGATATTAAAGATTTACTGTGGTAGGTAGTGATAGAAATCCATAAAGAATGGATTAACTTCACTTGCCTAGATATAGGGATTGATTTACCTATTGTAAGGAAAGGTTATGCAGTATTCGGCTAATGTTCTGACATGTCTTACAATAAATTATAAACAGCCTGGATTGAATGGCATGTGATGTTTCTGATTAATGTTAAATAGGGCTCAATCTCAGATCTGTTGTGAAATTTGCCTGTTGATGGCAGATAGGGACTTTAAAAGTATTCCCCTCCTTGACCAGACGTTCTATTTTCTACTGCGCACTAGCGGGTGTAGCTACGTGCAGTCATCAAAACTCTACTATGCACTAGTGGGTGGTAGCCATGTGCAGCTGTTCAAACTACTGTGTACTAGCAGGTGGTGGCCACGTGCAGTCATCCAAACTCTACTGTGCACTAGTGGGTGGTAGCCATGTGCAGCTGTCCAAAATCTACTGTGCTCTAGTGGGTGGTAGCCATGTGCCGCTGTCCGAACTCTACAGTACACTAGTGGGTGGTAGCCATGTGCAGCAGTCCAAACTCTACTGTGCAGTAAGCAGGTGGTGGCCATGTGCAGTCATCCAAACTCTACTGTGCACTAGTGAGTGGTGGCCACGTGCAGTTGTTCTTTACTCTACTGTGCTCTGGTACAGTCATCCAAACTCTATTTTTGTTCTAGCGGGTGGTAGCCATGTGCAATCATCCAAACTTTACTGTGCACTTGTGGGTGGTGGCCACGTGCAGTCATCCAAACTTTACAGCACACTAGCGGGTGGTGACCATGTCTAATCATCCAAACTCTACTGTGCACTAGCGGGTGGTGGCCACGTGCAGTCATCCAAACTTTACTGCGCACTAGCGGGTTGTGGCCACGTGCAGTCATCCAAACTCTACTGTGTACTAGCGGGTGGTGGCCACGTGCAGTCATCCAAACTTTACTGCACACTAGCGGGTGGTGGCCACGTGCAATCATCCAAACTCTACTGTGCACTAGCGGGTGGTAGCCACGTGCAGTCATCCAAACTATACTCTGCACTAGCGGGTGGTAGCCACATGCAGTCGTCCAAACTTTACTGTGTACTAGCGGGTGGTGAGACTATAAACATTGCATGATTACTCTTGATTGCGCTCAGAATAGAGAGAAAGACAGACAAAGAAAAAGTAAACGAATGGTAGACAGAGCAACTGAGATCTTGTTTAAAGGGACTGATTGCGATCTGATTGTGGGCGTATATCAAAATATGAATAAAACCGTCATAATGCATTTCAGTTTCATATTCACTGTGCATAATGCAGTTGACTAGGTCCGGTGATCCGTCTTATTTAAGTATTGTTAATGAAAGGTAACTTGACGACTCAAACTTAATTTTGTTGTATAAATCGTTAATATTGATTTATCTGATGCTTTAAGGCTAATAAATTCTCATGATCGAAGTATGTTTTCATTATATACAACTGATAGCGAACCCAATTTGAATTAATATTTACGAGAGAACAATCATGTGATACTCACGCTCCCAGGTAATTTGAGGTGAGTATCACGTGATTGTTCTCTCGTAAAACCAATATTTACGAGATAAATCTCTGAATTTATCTTAACAAAAACTGACTGAGTCGTTGATTTTTTAAGACTAAATATTAAATAAACAATAATTAAAGAAACTAACACGCCAAATAACAAAAAAATTACACGACAGAACCGTTCATATAATAATGTATATGTGCCGATTAAAAGTATAGGTTTGTTCACGAGTTCTCCAAATATCCATGGTTGAATATGCATAAAATAAATTATGAGTTGGTAATTCTTAATTTGACGCTCCAGTTTTGAGGTTTGGCCTGGCTGGTTAAGCCATTTATACTGTGTCTATAGAGTTAGGATTCTCAAAATATATGTTATATATATATATACCTCATTGTCGGGAGGTTTAAAAACGGTGTACAAATATTGTCGAACGTGACTATTGTTGGCGGGATACTACTTTAAACGGAAGGCACCATGTGGCTGAATTCAGTGCATGTGCACATTTCAAATGAAACTGAAGCACATTATGATTATTTTCATTTATGTTTGGATGGACACCTAAATCACTTCCAGATCACATTTTAGAACCTTAAACAGACAATCTTGAAGTGTTTGAAATGTGTGTCTCGATTTATATAGTATCATTTTTACTTTTACCCTGGTTTTATTTAAATAAATCAAATTTTAAGTATTCACTATTTCATCGTATTATACTATAAGTTTTAATATATAATTTGTGCAATTATATCAAAAATTAATAATATGCAAAAACAAGTTGCTTAATAATATTCTTATAATTAATGATTGAACAAATGCAAGTTATGCAGAAAAACAAGAGGCCCAAGAGGGCCTGTGGACGCTCTACTGGCTAAAACAGCTCTTATAGATTTAGATAGATATAGCTAGATATAGCTCTCTTCTCCTATAGATTTAACAAAGAAAAATACAATACAGCATTTTTCAACAAATCAAGGGCCATAACTCTGTTATTACTAACAAGATCTAGCTAGTTTTCGAAATTGTCCAGGATTTCATTGATATACCGCGCTTTGCACAACTAGACATCATACTGAAGCTTCCTGCCAAATTTCGTAGAAATCCAACAAGCCGTTTAAGGAGTAGCGCCGACAAGAAATTTAAAATAAAAATGTCAAAGGGCCATAACTCCGTCAAAAATCAGCGAACTGGAACAAAAGCGTGATATGCACAACTAGACATCTTACCGATGCTTCCTGCCAAGTTTCGTCGAAATTCAACAAGGCATTTAGGATGAGTAGCGCCGACAAGAAATTTTAAAGTAAGTGTCAAGTAATTAAAAAGATAATGAAAAAATTTAAAAAAATTAAAAAAAAATGAAAATCAATCAAAAAAAAAAAAAAAAAAAAAAAAAAAAGGGAAAAAAAAAAAAAAAAATAGAAAAAAAAATTAAAAAAAAAAAAAAAAAAAAATCAATAACAAATAAAAATTTAAAAACAAAAAAAAATTAAAAACTAAAAAAACAACAACAACAGCTTTTGCCTATACAAGCCTAAGTAAAACTGACCCCCAGGGTGGGGCCAAATATGACCAATAGGCCACCATTTGAACAAACTTGGTAGAAGACCAAAAGCTTATAGCAAATGCAAAATATTAAACCTCTGGCTCTTGCAGTTTCAGAGAAGAAGAGTTTTTAAGTTTTTCCCTATACATGTCTATGTAAAACATGTGACCCTTGGGGCGGGGTCAAATGTGACCCCCAATGTGACCCGAGGGTCACAATTTGAACAAACTTTGTAAAGGACCATAAGCTTATAGCAAATGCAAGATATTAAACCTTAAGCTGTTGCAGTTCCAGAGAAGAAGATTTTTTTCAGTTTTTCCCTATACAAGCATTTATGTAAAACTGTGACCCCGGGGCGGGGCAAGATGTGACACAAGGGTCACCATTTGAACAAACTTGGTAAAGGACCATAAGCTTATAATAAATGTTTAATATCAAACATCTGGCTCTTGTAGTTTCCGAGAAGAAGATTTTTAAAAAAAAAGATCCTATATAAGTCTATGTAAAACTGTGACCCTTGGGGCGGGGACAAATTTGACCCCAGGGTCAGCATTTGAACAAACTTAGTAGAGGACCATAAGCTGATGCTACATGTAATACATGAGAGCTCTGTGCCATGTGGTTCCAGAGAAGAAGATTTTTTTTCATTTTTGCCTATACAAGCCTATATAAAACTGTGACCCCCGGGGTGGGGCCAAATGTGACCCCTGGGTCACCATTTGAACAAACTTGGTAGAGGACCACAAGCTTATAGCAAATGCAAAATATTAAACCTCTGGCTCTTGCAGTTTCAGAGAAGAAGATTTTTTAAGTTTTTCCCTATACATGTCTATGTAAAACATGTGACCCTTGGGGCGGGGCCAAATGTGACCCGAGGGTCACCATTTGAACAAACTTGGTAAAGGACCATAAGCTTATAGTAAATGCAAAATATCAAACCTCCGGCTGTTGTAGTTTCCGAGAAGAAGATTTTTTTTTTTAAAAATCCTATATAAGTCTATGTAAAATTGTGACCCCCGGGGCGGGGACAAATTTGACCCCAGGGTCACCATTTGAACAAACTTAGCAGAGGACCATAAGCTGATGCTACATGTAATACATGAGAGCTCTGTGCCTTGTGGTTTCAGAGAAGAAGATTTTTTAAAGTTTTTTCCTATATGTCTATATGAAAAACATGCAAAACCTCAATATACAAACTTTGGACTCCCGGGGCACGGCCATTTTTGACCCCGGGGACTTTATTTGAACAATCTTGATAGTCTAGGCGTTGGCGATCATTTTAAAAGAAAAACTGTTGAAATCTGTCCAGAGGTTCTGGAGAAGAAGATTTTTTAAGGTTTCGACCATATATGGTAATGGCAGCCATCTTGGATGTAGCGCTGACCTAATTTTAACAAATCTAAAAAGCATTCATCTAAGGATCATCCATGTGAAGTTTGGTCAAAATTAGCCAAGCGGTTTCTGAGGAGAAGTCGTTTGAAGAAAAGTTAACGGACGGACGACGGACGACGGACGGACGACGGAAGACGGACAACACACCATCCCATAAGCTCTGCTGGCCCTTGGCCAGTAGAGCTAACTAGTGGGACGCTGTGAGTTTTTAAAAAATAAAGATTGCCGTTTGTCCCTTTAAACAGAGAAATTGAGCCCTAGAGAACAATTTAGAATTATAATTTTATTTTAAATCTTTTCAGGGAACTGCCAATGCAAAAACAGCTCTGAAGGCAGCCAAGAAAATGTAAGTCATTATAGAGGTACTTTTTAGATCACCTAAGCCAAAGCCTCAAGGTGATCTATTGGGATCACTCTTTTCCGTCGTCCGTTATTGTCCAGCATTAACTTTTGCTTCAAATGACTTCTTCTCAGAAACCGATTGTCAATTTTTACCAAGCTTCGGATGGATGATCCTTAGGTGAATGGTTTTCAAAATTAGGTCAATGCGACATCCAAGATGGCCGCCATAGAAAAAATGTTTTAATTAGTTCTTGTACACGTACAAGTAACCTAGGGCTGTGGGTTCAAATCTCATTGCAGGTCAACTTTTTTTATATATATATATTTTTTTAATTCTTTGTTTTTATTATTGTTTCCTGTTTGGTTGTTCAAAGGAGTACATCAGGCTTGTGGGCTTATTTGTTTAAAAACATAAAAACGTATGAAATGACCAATTTAAACCGTGAAATAGCTATTCCTGGCACGTCACCATAGTTAGGAAATACTTTCTTCGGGTCGTTTATTTTATAATTTCATTCAGCATAATTTCATTCGGTTCATTTAGTTTATTTTTTTCAATTGCGACTGATTTCGTCGGTGTGTTCTTAGGCAAGACACTTTTCCTTAGCCTCGTCCGTCGGATGGGGACATAAACCGGGCGGTCCTGTGTATCGGTCTTTCCTCCGAGCATGTTAAAGAACCATAGGAATCTATTCGATAATAAGAGTAGGGCATCGTTCCCGGATTCCTATGTATCCTTCCCCTCTCTCTGGGGCGGCGGCTCTAAATAACCTTTACTGTGTTGATGAGCCATTAAACAACATTTAAAAATTCTAAAAAGAACTGATATTCCTGATATACTTCCTTTAAAGAAAAATATTGTTTTTCTTTTGTTTATTTTCTTTCTTTTTTTTCTTTTCTTTTTTTTTTTTAAATTAAAACTGTGAGCATATGTTTATGGTGTTTCTTTTTACTATATATTTTAGCATGTGGGTGTCTTTTACACTTGTAAAAAGGTCTTGGAGGGAATTTTATGATGAAACCCCTTGATATAAGACCTAGCTTATGGGCCTCTTGTTCTTTATTATTATTAATGATCGCTAACCCCTGGATTATCAAGTTTGCTCATTTGAAGTCCCTGGGGTCAAAGATGGCTGTGCCCCTAGGGTCCAACGTTTGTAAATAGAGATTTTGCATGGTTTTTTACATAGACTTAATAGGGAAAACTGAAAACATCTTCAGTCAGCATTTGCGAGGGAACACTTTTTTTATTATTGCGAAGATCCTCAGGTTTTGAACAGTAATACCATTCCCGATATACTTCCTTTAAAGAAAAAGATTGTTTTTCTTTTGTTTAATTTTTTTTCATTTATTTTTTAAATTAAAAGTGTGAGCATGTGTTCATGCGTTTCTTATCTTTTTACTTTTTTTTTAAAAAAAATTATTAGCATGTGGGTGTCTTTAGTCAGCATTTGCGAGGGAACACTTTTTTCATCACTGCGAAGATCCTCAGGTGATCGATTCAGGGGCGTTTTGTTTGATGACTAAGCAATTTAACAATTCTTAAATATAAAAACAAACAAACTCTGATGAAGATGTGTAACAGATTTTTTAAAAGTATTTTGTTTGTTTTAGGAAGACAGATGACCTCTATTTTCAAACAATCAAACTTATGACTCGTGAATCGGCTTTCCAGGACATACAACATTTGTAGGTTTATGGTGGGGTTCACATCTGAGAAGAACCAATATATAGATATTACTCAAAGTTTACTAAGCACCTAGATTTTAATTTGACATTTTACTGTGGCTGGTTTTACCAACAGCGTAAAACTCAACGATTAATTTTGTTTTACGATTAATTCATGTGAAATTCATTATTTTAATGTCAAAACAAGAGGCCCAAGAGGGCCTGTGGACGCTCTACTGGCTAATATGGCTCTTATGACATCAATGAAGCGAGTGACTATCGTCTTAAAGAGGCAAAATATAGCATTTTTAACTATATCAAGAGCCATAACTCCACCATTACTGGTCTGATCTGGCTGGTTTTCCAAGTTGGCCAGTAGAGATAATGAAAAAAAAAATATAAAAAAAATATAAAAAATATAAAAAAAAAATAAAAAAAAAATATAAAAAAAAAAATAATAAAAAAAAAAAAAAAAAAAAAAAAGCATATATGTAAAACTGTGACCCCCGGGGCGGGGCCAGATGTGACCCCAGGGTCACCATTTGAACAAAATTGGTAAAGGACCATAAGCTTATAGCAACAGAAAAATATTAAACCTCTGGCTCTTGCAGTTTCAAAGAAGAAGATTTTTTAAGTTTTTACCTATACATGTCTGTAAAACATGTGACCCTTGAGGCGGGGCCAAATGTGACCCCAGGGTCACCATTTGAACAAACTTAGTAAAGGACCATCACCTTATAATAAATGTAAAATATCAAACCTCTGGCTGTTGTAGTTTCCGAGAAGAAGATTTTTAAAAAAAAAATCGTATATAAGTCTATGTAAAACTGTGACCCTCAGGGCAGGGACAAATTTGACCCCAGGGTCACCATTTGAACAAACTTAGTAGAGGACCATAAGCTGATGCTACATGTAATACATGAGAGCTCTGTGCCATGTGGTTCCAGGGAAGAAGATTTTTTTCAGATTTTCCCTATACAACCCTATGTAAAACTGTGACCCCCGGGGTGCGGCCAAATGTGACCGCTGGGTCACCATTTGAACAAACTTGGTGGAGGATCACAAGCTTATAGCAAATGCAAAATATTAAACCTCTAGCTCTTGCAGTTTCAGAGAACAAGATTTTTTAAGTTTTTCCCTATACATGTCCATATAAAACATGTGACCGTTGGGGCGGGGCCAAATGTGACCCTAGGGTCACCATTTGAACAAACTTGGTAAAGTACCATAAGCTTATAGTAAATGCAAAATATCAAACCTCTGGCTATTGTAGTTTCCGAGAAGAAGATTTTTAAAAAAACAAACCTATATAAGTCTATGTAAAACTGTGACCTCAGTGGCGGGGACAAATTTGACCGCAGGGTCACCATTTGAACAAACCCAGTAGAGGACCATAAGCTGATGCTACATGTAATACATGAGAGCTCTGTGCCTTGTGGTTTCAGAGAAGAAGATTTTTTAAAGTTTTTTCCTATATGTCTATATGAAAACCATGCAAAACTTCAATATACAAACTTTGGACCCCCGGGGCACGGCCATTTTTGACCCCGGGACTTTATTTGAACAAACTTGATAGTCTAGGCGTTGGCGATCATTTTAAAAGAAAAACTGTTGAAATCTGTCCAGCGGTTCTGGAGAAGAAGATTTTTTAAGGTTTCGACCATATATGGTAATGGCAGCCATCTTGGATGTAGCGCTGACCTAATTTTAATAAATCTAAAAAGCATTCATCTAAGGATCATCCGTGTGAAGTTTGGTCAAAATTAGCCAAGCGGCTTCTGAGGAGAAGACGTTTGAAGAAAAGTTAACGGACGTCGGACGACAGACGACGGACGACGGAAGACGGACAACACACCATCCATAAGCTCTGCTGGCCCTTGGCCAGTAGAGCTAAATACAGTTTTGCGCAGTATTTGGGCTGAAATTTTGAAAAGGTTTGGCATTTAGCAAACTTTGATCAGTGTATAATATTACATATTTGTCTGTGATTTGTATAGGAAATACTGGGAATAGAAAATATACTCATTTGCTCTACTCTTATTTCCCAGTACAGAACATTGCTCGGCCTTTTCTGTCATTGTCGGGAACGCCAAATGACGTTTCGATTGTTTTTTGGGTGTCGTCGTCAGATTCTGCCACTAGAGAATAACGATTACGGAAATTAACGAAGAGTTCCGGTTCCACTTGTTTTGTTTGTATGAGGTAATGTCGTCTTGGCGTTCTCGTGCAAACTGGTTTTTGAGATACTGAAAATATCTCCCACGGTAGAGAAATGGCCCGCACTCGTTCTTATATTGGGGCCATTTCTCTACCTCGGGAGATATTTCCCGTATCTCAAAAACACTGGTTATTAAACTCTATTTACGTAGCTTTATAGCTCATGAGCAAAGTCAAAGTATGGGGAGAGGTATACAATACTGATTCTGCCGAGGAAAAATGGGGTGGTCTGTCTCTACCACAAAAAAAAATCCCGACTGTCATATGGCCTAACATGTGCTAAAAATGACGTTAAACAGCATTCAAAGTTCCAGAGCAAAATTGTTTGTCGTATTTAAACATAACAATTTAAAATAATCAAGCGCTTTCACATGATAGCTTTGTTAGTCTTTGTTTTATTTATCTTTCAGAGAGAAAGATGTGTCAGGGGTCGATGTCAACATGGGATGTCCGAAAGAATTCTCGATCAAAGTAGGTAACTGTCACGGTAAATGATGTTGTAAGACATTGGTAGCCTATGTGTAACCCAGCGGTTAAGTTTTTGTGGAGCATATAATGTCCATCTGCCCATACGTCCATACGTACGTAACACTTTCATTTCACAGTAATGCAAGAAAGATTTACACAGGAAATTATATAAAAACAAGCGGCCCAAGAGGGCCTGTGGATGCTCTACTGGCTAACATGGCTCTTATAACATCAATGAAGCGAGAGACTGACTTTTACGGTTTTTTGAAAGTTTTGGGCAAAATACAGCTTATCAACTAAATCAAGGGCCATAACTAAACAATCCGGTAAAGTTTGGTAAAGATCAGATGAAAAATGAAGGCCCTATCGTATTAACGAGGCAAAATATAGCATTTTTAACTAAATCAAGAGCCATAACTCCTCTGTTACTGGTCTGACTGGTCCAACATAGAGCTAAAAAAAAAGAAAAGAAATCTGGTAAAGTTTGGCAAGATCAGATGCAAAATGAAGGCCCTATCGTAAGACGAGGCAAATTATAGCATTTTTAACAAAATCAAGGGCCATAACTCCGCATTTACTGGTCCGGTCTGTCTGGTTTTCGAACTTGACCGAGCTTTTATTGACATTAACAAACTGATAAAGTTTGGTAAAGATCGGATTAAAAATAAAGTCTTAACGAGGCAAAATATACCATTTTGAACTAAATCAAGGGTCATAACTCTGCTGTTACTGGTCCGATATGAATGGTTTTCGAACTTGTCCGAGCTTTCATTGATAGTAACAATCTGATAAAGTTTGGTAAAGATCAGATGAACAATGAAGCCCCTATAGTCTTAACGAGGCAAAATATAGCATTTTTAACTAAATCAAGGGCAATAACTCCGCTGTTAATGGTCCGATTAGCTGTTTTTCGAACTTGTTCGAGCTTTCATTGATATTAACAAACTATGCAAGTTTGGTAAAGATCAAATAATATATGAAGGTGCTAGAGTGTTCACAAGGCTTAATATGGCATTTTTCAGAAAAACAAGGGCCATGACTCCGATGATATTATTTCAATATTGCCGGTTTTTCGAACTTTTTCGAGCTTACATTGATATAAAGACACTGGCAAAGTTAAGTAAAGATCCAATTAATATTGAAGGCCCTAGTGTGTTCACAAGGCAGAAAATGGCATTTTTCAGAAGAAAGAAGGGCCATAACTCTGGTGTTACCGACCCAATTCAGCTGATTTTCAAACTTTTCCAAGCTATAATTGGTATTAACAATCTGTGCAAGTTTGGTAACGATCAAATAATAAATGAAGGTGCTAGAGCGTTCACAAGGCAGAAAATAGCAATTTTCAGAAAAAACAAGGGCCATAACTCCGGTGTTACTGATCCGATTTGGCTGGTTTTCATTGATATTAACAATCTTTGCAAGTTTGGTTAAGATCACATAATAAATGAAGGTGCTAGAATGTTCACAAGGCTTAATATTGCATTTTTCAGCAAAACAAGGGCCATAACTCCGGTGAAATTATTTCGATCTGGCTGGTTTTCGAACTTATCCGAGCTTTCATTGATATTAACAACCTGTTTAAGTTTGGTAAAGATCGGATGAAAAATGAAGGACCTAGAGTGTTCACAAGACAAAAGTTAAAGACGGACGGACGGACGACGGACAACTCACCATCCTATAAGCTCTGCTGGCCCTTGGCCAGTAGAGCTAAAAAGAGTGCATTCTTGTTTTATTTGTGTTCCAACGCAAATTTCTGTCCTTTTCACACAAAATAATAGAACGAACCCACAACCTGTTGATCTGCAGTCTGCTGCTCTACCACTGGAGCATGCACCCCACTAATTCCGCAGAATACCATTGGCGTTTATCGAATTTAACAACAATTTATCTGATGTCATAAAACATCAAAGGAAAAACGATATGGCAGAGTCCATGTCAACTTTAACAGTTAAATAGATAAGCTAGTAAACCGTACAGAAAGTTGGATGATCTACATGATAAATAGACTATGTCAGTGCCTTTTACTATCAAATTTATACGGCTCTGTCAAAATGCAGAATAGCTCAGCAGAGAGAGCTTCACTATTCTTTGTTTTGTAAGCTTCGTCCAATACACTTAACCCTTAACCTGCTACATATATATAATGGACTGTTCTTTCTTTGAATTAAGGCCATTCCATTTATGTGTCAAAAGGGTGTTTGGGAAGAATGACTGATCAGCAAGCAGACATGGTAAACCCTGATCAGCCTGCGACTTACTCGCAGGCTGATATGTAACTCACAGGATGATCTGTAACTCGCAGGCTGATCTGGGTTTACAATGGACGTAACTAACAGGCTGATCAGGTTTTATAATAGACGTAACTCGCAGGCTAATCTGGGTTTACAATGGACATAACTCGCAGGCTGATCAGGGTTTACAATGGACACAAAGCCTATTATAGTCATAGTTAGCGGGTTAAGGGTTAATAGATGGATTAAAAGGCTTTGACACAGTGTTCTCTGTATGTCAAAGTAGGCAACTGTGCCATAAAATATTACAGTCACTTTCTGAAGATAGTTATTTATTCAACTTATTTATCATTACCCAACCTCTCAAGGCAAGTTATTGTTGGTACTATAACAACGGGAAAATAATGTAAATTTGATAAGATTTGCATATTTTTGCCATTTACTTGGTTTTGAATTTCTTAATCTCAGAATCCTTCTTATTTCTTGTTCCACAGGGAGGTATGGGTGCTGCATTGCTGAAACATCCAGAGAAAATTAGAGAGGTAACTGCATTAATCTTCAAATAATCAATATTTGAGACAACATTTATAGCTGAAAGATGTTTTTTTTTAGTTCATAAAGAAGGAGACTCAACTTCTTTTTAAATGGTTAATGGTGTGGTAACTTTAGTCACTGCCTGCTATCCTCATAAATAGGTTCCATTTTTGATGATAAATATGTTTCAGTTAGTGGGTTATTTCTGCCTGACAAATGAAAGTAGTCCCAATTTTGACTCATTGACCGTCTCACTTTGATTTGAAATCAGTTACTGTTTTAGCATCTGTAACTGATTGTGGTAGTTAGTTCCACCCATTTATTTAATACCATCCTCAAAGAAAAGTTCTTGAGAAAAAGTTTTTCCCAGGCTTCTTTTGTCAAGGTCACACTTAGATCAGTTTGATATCTTTTTGTCTTTTTTCTATCTTCTAAACTAATGGCCGATTATTATTTCCTTTGCATAGGTGCTTATCACATCAGGGGGCTATGACATTCATACCCGGAGGCTATGAAATTCATATCTGGTGGCAATGACATTCATATCTGGAGGCAATGACTTTCATATCTGGAGGCAATGATTTTTATATTGGGGGACTATGAATTTCATATCGAGGACTATACTATTCATATCCAGAGGCTATGACATTCATATCTGGGGACTAGGACATTTATATCAGGGGACTATATCATTCATATCTGGGGTCTATGACATTCATATTGGGGGACTATGACATTCATATCTGAGGACTAGGACATTTATATCAGGGGACTATATCATTCATATCTGGGGTCTATGACATTCATATTGGAGGACTATGACATTCATATCTGAGGACTAGGACATTTATATCAGGGGACTATATCATTCATATCTGGGGTCTATGACATTCATATTGGAGGACTATGACATTCATATCTGAGGACTAGGACATTTATATCAGGGGACTATATCATTCATATCTGGGGTCTATGACATTCATATTGGGGGGCTATGACATTCATATTGGGGGACTATGACTAGGACATTTATATCAGGGGACTATATCATTCATATCTGGGGTCTATGACATTCATATTGGGGGACTATGACATTCATATCTGAGGACTAGGACATTTATATCAGGGGACTATATCATTCATATCTGGGGTCTATGACAGGTCTTGACAGAGGTAGTCTCTTGACAGAGGTATGCTCTTGACAGAGGTGGTCTCTTGACAGAGGTATGCTCTTGACAGAGGTGGTCTCTTGAGAAATACCGGTAATGCTGGAGAAACTTTGACATCGCTTTTGAATGCGGAATTGAGACAGGTGGCTTTATTTTAGTGTATTTGGAAATATCCATGTTTTAGATGTTATCAAAGATGTTATGCCTATGACAACTCTACATTTATTTGAATCTTTTTTGCTAGTTTGTACGTCAGTGTAATCGGCAATGACGGAAATGAAAAACTGTAGATGATGCAGATTTCTGGAAAGAATACAAAAACTATTAATGACGTAGGTTATGAAAAGATTATAAAAAGCATTCCTGGAAAGAATATAAAAACCATAAATGACGTAGGTTATGGAAAGATTACAAAAACTATCAGTGATGTATATTACTAGAACGAATACACAGAACAAATAATGGTTAGCACAGTTTAAGGTGCTAATAGCACATTCTGTAATAGCTAGGACATGTGCACCCTGATTATTAAAATTAAGCGTGTTTTCATAAATTACAGAAGTGTGTCAAAGTAGGCTGAGATAAAGACAATGGTAAAAAAAGAAAGCGTTGTATCTGCCAGGGGCATAGCTGGCCATTTTTAAGTTGTTGGCCCATGCAATTGAGCACGGCATGTCTGACATTGCTAGGTGGGTCTTGAGGAATTATCCTCATGTTTTTTTAAAAATAGTAAGTAAAATGGTGCATTTTTACGAGTTTGGGAAGACATTTTTAGGAATAAACAGAACATATTTGGGGAAAAAATGTAGGACCAGGCTACCATCTGCTAATATCGAACAGAGAAAGTGAGTCATATGTGCCAACCATCTAACAGAGGAAGTAAAGAAGTATGGTCTTAAATATTTTGACCTGAAAAAAGGGAGATTTTGTCATAAGACTTATTTCAGTGCTATTTTGTTTATTGCAGATATTGACAACTCTTGTTGAAGGCCTGTCGATTCCTGTTACCTGTAAAATCAGGCTTCTACCACAGGTACTGTAGAACAATCAAATAATTGATTTGTTAACTTTATTTCTATAAAGTTTCTCGGCTTTTAAAATGTCTGAAACTTAGTCTTCCTTGCTATAGTTTAAATTGAATTTTGTTTGTATTCAGGCCCATAGCTATGCTGAATCGCACCGAGGCAGTTGCCTTAATATAATTTTGGGAATGTACCAAACACTGAAATAGGCATTCTAATGGAATATCAAATACATTTCATGGCTGGCTAAGGGCCTGGTATTATAACCACCCTTCACTATTGAATTTTGGCTGTTTTATATTAATACCTTGATATGTTACTGCTGTTTATTGTATATCATTCAATTCTGAAGGATATTTCAGTTATCAAGATTATACTTGATTGTTTCAAACTGATAACATGTTTGAATACTGTGATTGCCTTACTATTGAACCCAATGTATCATCATCACCACACTCTTCCTGCTGCACCTACCTTATACTTACCTTCCTGACCACCTCAAGACATTATCATTGTTATCGTGATTGCCTTACTATTGAACCCAATGTATCATCATCACCACACTCTTCCTGCTGCACCTACCTTATACTTACCTTCCTGACCACCTCAAGACATTATCATTGTTATCGTGATTGCCTTACTATTGAACCCAATGTATCATCATCACCACACTCTTCCTGCTGCACCTACCTTCTTACCTTCCTGACCACCTCAAGACATTGTCATTGTTATCGTGATTGCCTTACTATTGAACCCAATGTATCATTATCACCGCAATCTTCCTGCTGCACCTACCTTATACTTACCTTCCTCACCACCTCAAGACATTATCATTGTTATCGTGATTGCCTTACTATTGAACCCAATGTATCATCATCACCACACTCTTCCTGCTGCACCTACCTTCTTACCTTCCTGACCACCTCAAGACATTGTCATTGTTATCGTGATTGCCTTACTATTGAACCCAATGTATCATCATCACCACACTCTTCCTGCTGCACCTACCTTCTTCTTACCTTCCTCACCACCTCAAGACATTGTCATTGTTATCGTCATCATCATTCTCATTATCACCATGAAATCCAATGTTATCATCATCATCATTGTCATCATCATCATCACCATCATAATAATTATCATTATCATTTTCTTTGCGTTATCAACCCCATTATCATCATCGTCATCTTCATCATCGCCGTCATCATCATCATCAGCATCATCATCATCATCATAATCATTTTCTTTGTCATCGTCACCGTATCATCATCATCATCACCATTTTCTGTTTCATCATGATCATAATCATGATCATCGATATCATTATCATCATCATCGTCATAATCATCCCTATCATCGTCATCTCCACAACCACCATTTTTGTGTCGCTTCAATAGCATGGCAGACACTTAGGGATCACTTTGTCCGTCTGTCATCGTCTGTCACACTTTAACCTGCAACCTAACCTTGACCATAACTTGAAAAGTATTTGACATATGTTCATGAAACTTCACACATATCTTCATGTTAACCCAAGGAATGATAACTGCTCCCAAATTCCCTGTCTTCAAACTTTATAGTTAGATTGTACTTGCTGAAATAAGCGCATGGCAGGCGACACAAGTGTTCCATGGACCCCCTTCTAGTGTTCCTAATTCAACTGTATGTGTTTATATGCCAGCTTGAAGACAGTATATCCCTTGTGAAGATGATAGAGAGCACGGGAGTGACTGCTATCGGAATACACGGTAGATTGACCGAGGAACGACCACGCAATCCCAACAGAAGCGACACCATCAAAAAACTTGCACAGGTTTTATCTATACCTGTAATTGCCAAGTAAGTAGAATTATTTGATTGATCAATTCTAGACTAACCGTGACAACTTTATTTTTGTCAGCCGGCTTGCTAAGACTTTTCACATTAGTAATTGCGTTGCGTCTGACTGTATGTCTGTGTGACTGTATGTCTGTATGTCTGTGTGTCTGTATGTCTGTATGTCTGTGAGTCTGTATGTCATATGTCTGTGTGTCTGTATGTCTGTGTGTCTGTGTGTCTGTGTGTCTGTATGTCTGTGCTTGTGTGCATCTGACTGTATGTCTGTGTGTCTGTATGTCTGTGTGTCTGTATGTCTGTGTGTCTGTATGTCTGTGTGTCTGTATGTCTGTGTGTCTGTATGTCTGTATGTCTGTGTGTCTGTATGTCTGTATGTCTGTATGTCTGTGTGTCTGTGTGTCTGTATGTCTGTGTGTCTGTATGTCTGTATATCTGTGTGTCTGTATGTCTGTGTGTCTGTGTGTCTGTATGTCTGTATGTCTGTGTGTCTGTGTGTCTGTATGTCTGTATGTCTGTATGTCTGTATGTCTGTGTGTCTGTATGTCTGTATGTCTGTATGTCTGTGTGTCTGTATGTCTGTGTGTCTGTGTGTCTGTATGTCTGTATGTCTGTATGTCTATGTGACTGCGTGTCTGTGTGTCTGTATGTCTGTATGTCTGTGTGTCTGTGTGCATCTGGACTGTATGTCTATATGTCTGTATGTTTGTGCTTGTGTGCATCTGGACTTACATATTGCCTTCTTTGTGCATGATAATGGATGGACCAAGCTTGATCAGTCTGTTTATATATTTAAACATCTTTCCTTCATCACGTCCCATCACATAGCATATTTTTGTCCCATCCTGTTGCGTTTGTCATGTCGCGTCCTGTCGCGTAACACATTTTTATTACTAGCATTTCTCAAACAGTTTTGAATGGGTTGTTCCCAAACTTCAGAAACTCGTAACAACTGATGACCTTATGTCCCTCTACAGCACCCATTGTTGATTGCCTAATTTATTACAAAATTAAAGCCCTTTTTTTGACAAAGAATAAAAAAGCAGAGGTATTCATCACCTTCGGTGATAGTTCTAGTTTGACCTGACCTAGGGTGTCATATTTTGTGTCACTGTGACCTATTTTTTCTGACATAAAGGTCACTATCAGTCTTCTGTACAAATGCTGTATCATGCTTCCTGTTTACCTCAGTCTTCTGTACAAATGCTGTATCATGCTTCCTGTATCATGCTTCCTGTTTACCTCAGTTTCTGTACAAATGCTGTATCATGCTTCCTGTATCATGCTTCCTGTTTACCTCAGTCTTCTGTACAAATGCTGTATCATGCTTCCTGTTTACCTCAGTCTTCTGTACAAATGCTGTATCATGCTTCCTGTTTACCTCAGTCTTCTGTACAAATGCTGTATCATGCTTCCTGTTTACCTCAGTCTTCTGTACAAATGCTGTATCATGCTTCCTGTTTACCTCAGTCTTCTGTACAAATGCTGTATCATGCTTCCTGTTTACCTCAGTCTTCTGTACAAATGCTGTATCATGCTTCCTGTTTACCTCAGTCTTCTGTACAAATGCTGTATCATGCTTCCTGTTTACCTCAGTCTTCTGTACAAATGCTGTATCATGCTTCCTGTTTACCTCAGTCTTCTGTACAAATGCTGTATCATGCTTCCTGTTTACCTCAGTCTTCTGTACAAATGCTGTATCATGCTTCCTGTTTACCTCAGTCTTCTGTACAAATGCTGTATCATGCTTCCTGTTTACCTCAGTCTTCTGTACAAATGCTGTATCATGCTTCCTGTTTACCTCAGTCTTCTGTACAAATGCTGTATCATGCTTCCTGTTTACCTCAGTCTTCTGTACAAATGCTGTATCATGCTTCCTGTTTACCTCAGTCTTCTGTACAAATGCTGTATCATGCTTCCTGTTTACCTCAGTCTTCTGTACAAATGCTGTATCATGCTTCCTGTTTACCTCAGTCTTCTGTACAAATGCTGTATCATGCTTCCTGTTTACCTCAGTCTTCTGTACAAATGCTGTATCATGCTTCCTGTTTACCTCAGTCTTCTGTACAAATGCTGTATCATGCTTCCTGTTTACCTCAGTCTTCTGTACAAATGCTGTATCATGCTTCCTGTTTACCTCAGTCTTCTGTACAAATGCTGTATCATGCTTCCTGTTTACCTCAGTCTTCTGTACAAATGCTGTATCATGCTTCCTGTTTACCTCAGTCTTCTGTACAAATGCTGTATCATGCTTCCTGTTTACCTCAGTCTTCTGTACAAATGCTGTATCATGCTTCCTGTTTACCTCAGTTTCTAAGACACTACATACCCTACCTTTTCTACATACTTACAACCACTTCACATCCCTTCCAAAGTAGGTAATAATGCCCAACCTTGACCTACTGTAACTTTATTGTGTCGCCTGTGTTGCATAACAGATACTTAGGGATCACTTTGTCCATCGTCGTCTGTCCGTTGTCC